>VDFB02143208.1:0-10496 GCA_007258455.2 Sequoia sempervirens | reverse complement strand
AGTTGTAGTTGTCCTTTCGGGTTTGCGTGGCGAGGCATCACATATCCATTGTAACTAGTTACTAAGAATTAGGAAAGCTTGTATGCTCAAAAGGCACACCTATCTTCATTTGACTTCAGTTCTTTTCATTTTGGCAAAGTTCAGCCTTTGAGACTGAAAATAAAACATTGTATTATTTTTCAAGCATTTTTCAAGAGAATACATTTTCAGACCTCTTTTTTTGTAAAGAAACACCTTCTATCAATAAAGTTGAGCACTTTTGTCCTTCAAAAATTATGTTTCCATTATGTATGTGAGGTAATTGATGTCATTTTTGTGATTTTCATATATAAATCTTAGAATGAATGTCTTATTTTCATCATTTTTGTGTAGGTCATTGCCTATGTCACTGTTTAACAGAGGTTAGTTGTGAGGAATACTACTTCTCTTCCTTCTAAAAACTACAAAGACATAGACCTTTCCATGAAATGATAATACACAGATGTGTCAAACGTCGATGTTGTGCACAAAACAAACAAGTTGTTGATTAAGTTGTGTGTTAAAACAACAGTTCAAATCTGAGCAAAAATACTTTTTGGTGCATCACCTTAGAAGGAAGTAGGTTCATTTTCAAGATACTCCTCTCTTTTCTCAGCAAATCATTAGTGTAGGTGAAGTTACCAAGGGAACCAACCCTCTTTGGAGGTTCTCTTTCATCATAGATAAGTGACCCACAAACCTGGAAGAGATCCAATGTTTCACCAGTAAGCTAAGTTTCTATAACTTAGCAAGGGTGAATACTTTAGTTGATAACAATAGGATCTTGCAAGCTTGTTAAAATATATCCACATGGATGTTGGTGTTGTTCCTATGGCAAAGAAAAAATAAATTGAATTGTTGTAATAGTTTGGAGGCTATAAAAATTCACAAATCCTTGACAAGATTCTATTGTATGGATATTATAATTAGGTGAACAATGAAAAAATCTTAGACATGTTAGAAAGAAATCATAAAATTTTGACCTATTTAGACAAAAATTCTTAAGATTTTAAAATTGAAGGGGAAAATAAAGAGAAAGCTAAATATAGTTGATCTAGAATAGGTTCTAACTTGATTTAAATTGGTTGAAATTGAGAGAAAGCAAGTGCATACAAAATCTTACAAATGTAAATTTAAAATGTGTATTTGAACCTATTTTTATAGAAATTCATGCTCTAGGGTGAAAAAAAGTTAATTGGGGTGGAGTCTATTCATCAAGTAAAATCAATAGCTTTTAGGGGTGAACTCCCAACTTTTATCCAAAAATAAAGATTTTAAAATAGAAAGAGACTACCAACACTTTATGGACATGAGTTAGGTTAACTAAATAATATAAAAGGGGAGGTCTAAGGGGTTGACTAAAGACTTCCACCAAGGAAAAAATTGTTTAAGATAAGTTTTATTTAGTTGCCATGTAAGGTCACAGGTAGACCATTGTGTCATCATTATACTTCCATGTATGGGTAAAAGAACAAATTTGTGTCACACTTTTAGCCAACTATATAGTTCTGAGAAAAACGGTTTCACCCTAAATAGTTTTGAGGGAAACAGTTTTTCCTAAAACTATGTGGCCTATATGCAACACATATAGTGTTAGGCAAAACACTTTCGGCTGAAACTATGCAATAAAAAAAATCCCTTTATAATTTTTAAATACACCTCAATTTACATGTAAAGTTTCAACTAAAACATTTTTGACCAAAAGCCTTTTGACTGGAAATATTTCGATTGAAACCATCTATGCCACATCCTTGTTGGTAGCCACCTCATATTTTTCAAATTTCTTTGAAACTTTCCACTTGAGCATGATATTTCTTTAGTTAGAATGATTTAAAAAAAAATCAAAATACTCTTTTGTAGAGACCTCATAGTCAAGAATGCAAATATATATATTTTTTATATTTTGATTAGTTGTAATATTTTTTTTAATGATGCAAGTAGGTTGTTATAATAAAAAATGAGGGTGATTAGAAAATAAAAAAAATACTAAAACATATTAAAATAATTTGAAAAATATATAGTGTACTAGAGGAGAGAATCCTCTCCAAAAGGGTATAATTTATTTTTTGAAAATGAAAAAAATAGATAAAATTTGATGTCAAAGTGAAAACTACCAAAATTTGGTAAGTTCAAGACTTCAAAATGTTATTACAAGGAAAATACACATCGATTTTTTTTCCCCATGCACTAGACATTGAAGTTATCTATTTGGGGAAAAAAAAAGGAAAAATAAAATTTCTTTCTCTTTTTTTTTGTGACGTTGACTCAATGTCACTTTTACATGAAAATTTAAGCAATTCAAAATCTTCTCTTAAATTTATACAAAAAATATCAAAAAATTATGTTTAAAAAAATTACAAGCACAAACTTCATCAAGAGTTCTACATGTCTCATTAGTTTACATCATTTTTAAATTCAAAACATAAATGCCACTTTTATGCAATTGAATTTGAAATTTTTTGTTTGTGTTGGCTAATTCCTTTATAAAAGTGTGGCATAGGTTTGTACGTTTACCTGTATGCCTTCTATTTTAGACACATACAATTATGTCATTTGTCAATAAGTCTACACATAAAATAATTATTCTCAAAAAAGGCACACAACTGAATGGGAAATGGAATGGGTATGCAAATTTCACTGTAACATTAAATTACCCCAGTCTTAGGTGCATGTAAATCCTAGTATAATCATGTATCTGAAAGTATGTAGCACTAACAAACATGCATGTAAAGTAAATATTCAAACACTCAACTCATATCAACATGAGGTCCATGTTGTTGAACTCCAGGAATACTGAGAGGGGGGGTTGAACCATTATTCTGTTAATCCATCCAATCTTTAAAGCATACTTAACAATTACAAGGAACGAAATCATGAATAACCCATAGCACACACAATACATGAAAACCATTATTTTTATGTGGAAAACCCAATAAGGGAAAAACCACGGTGATGATTAACTCACAATATGTTATAATGGGTTATAAGATATTATAGAAAGGCTCACTACTAGGTGGAATTACTGTCCAAGTGAACTCATTGTTCATAGAGATAAGAAAGATAGAAAGAGTGGCTTCACAACTAGGCTTTGAATTGATACAAAATGCATTTAACATATGTTGGATTTAGTTCCCTTGTAGCACAAAATACAAACTCAAAAACACTTTGTTTGACACAGAATACAAGAATCTACTCTATATTACATTCACACATCCTTTTTTCAATCCTCTACACAATTTTGCATCACTACTTGTATTCAGATCATCTCACTAAAATCATCACTTGTATTTACATTGAACTCAAAGTGATCTTTCTATATATATATGAAACACTTATGCAAACATCGATTAGGTCGGCCTAATTATATGTAACTCAAAATCATGCAAAGTGTGCCTTATCGACATTCTATTCAAATCAAATCACTTTCATGCCAAAAAACATGTAATATAGGTCAACATGGACCTATAGTAACTTCCTCTTATCTATGCATCACAATATCAATTTCTGAAAGGAAATTTGCATATTTAGGTCAACCAAACATAGACCTAAAAAACAAAATACTTCAAATAATCACCAATCAGAAGATACACAGACCTTAAAATATCATGCCAATTGGATGAACTCAATGAGCTGAAATTTATGAACGTTCTCTCAAAACTGCAAGGTCTAACTCACATTCACAGAGGAGTGCAGACCAAATGAGTCATCACCATTACATAGAAAACTGATAAAGCCTTATGTACTAAACTTTTGTTACTTGCATTTCACAGACTATCTGTCTAAAACATGTGAAATTCAAAACTAAGATTGATATGATGTGTATGAATATCATATTAGAAATGCAAAGGTAGATCTATACATGCGATGGAATACAGACCAAAATATCAGAGGGTTGCAACATCCTTCATGTTGTTCTATTACCAGCAATGTAGTGTTGACATCAATGACACCTCATTAATGACACACTTTTTCATTCTTTCAACAATCTCCCCCTTTGTCATTGATGGAAACATGTGAAAAAACAAAACCATCTCTCTACATCCACATCTCTCCCTCTTTGACATCAAAGACAAAGGGTGATCATCTCACTTAAACATATATACAAACTTGACTAAAATGTACTAGCTCCCCCTCTAAGGGAGGTAACCAAAAACTCCTAGTATATCCGTATATGTACAAACAAATCTGAAATCATTAAAGAAAATGAAGAAAAGTATGTGAAAAAGGGTCAACTTGAAGATGTTGACTCTTGAAGCTTTTGGAGAACTACATCCCAGGCATATTTTCCTTCTTCCCAATTCAACTTTGCCGCAACAAGCATTCTATGTAGAGACTCAAGCTCCATCAAGGTTTCTACGCCTTCTTCTATATTGTCGGAGTTAAGATTGAGCTTTGAAATTCTCTCAGCATTGGCTAGGGCACTTAGAATCGGTAGGTGCTTTATTTTTACTATTCCTAAGCTTCATAAACAACTTAACAATTTCTTCCTTCTATTTCTAAAAAGTGAAGAATATGTCATGTAGGTTCACAAGGACATACCAGGCTTGATTTTTTTTGTCTTGTGTCAAATTATAGGTCCTTGATGCACTGAATATCTGGAACTCAATTGAGTCCATTTCCTCTTTTATACTTTATGTGGCATCTGACCACCTCATGCAATACAAAAGCAGTGCGTTAGCTTCTTCCTCATAAGCTTGTACATCCTTTAAATATTTTTTCAACTTTGATATGTATAGATGCACATTTCTTCGTTATTTCCATTGGCCTTTGTCATGTAAGCTTTGACACAACCTCTGTTTCCACCTATTCCTTCAATTCAGAGGCATATTCTTTGAAATACTCAATCAAAATTTTGAAGTTTTCTATAATAGACAAAGATGTATCATTACTTGTTCTTGGTGTGATCTCCTAGCTTCTATAGCTTCATCCATTAGTTCACTACTCTTCTGATATGTCTCAAAAACTTCTTTTCTTGTCAATTCATTAAGTAGATCACTTAGTTGCATCTTATGCATAGGAGATATCTTATTTAAATCAACATTGCCCTGCTAAATGGGTAACTACAACAACTGAGAACCACAAACTGGTTGAAACCTTATCTGTTTAGTCAGTAAACCATCAAAACAATTACTAGAGGAGGATTCATCAAAGGGCTTAAGTAAATCCTCGAAAGTTTTTGCTTCTTCATTATTTCTGGTATCAAGATCTTCCTCTTCATCAATCTTATCTTCTTCCTTACCAGAGGAATTATCTTTGTCTTTGTCTTGATTTTTCTCCTCATCATATTTATCCTTATCCTTTTCTCCTTGCTCATTTTCTTCATTTTTATCATCTCCTTCCTTCTCATTATCGTTTCTATCCTTATTTTCTTCATTTTCTTGATTATTCTCTTTTTATGTTTCATGCTTGTCACTTCACTGGTACCTTTTCTATATCTTGTGGCGAGACAACTATCTCAAGATTGTCTTGAATAGTATTTTCCAGAGGAATAGGAGTATTATCCTTTGTGGTTTCTTCTACAATTTCTCTTCTACAACATGCTTAGCTTCAGTATTACCTTATGTAGGTTCTTTTGTATCTGGAGGAGAATTCTCTCGATACTGTTTTGTATCAATAATCAGATCTTGTTCTTTGCTAGTAGAGGCAATAGGAATTATCTCATACTATTGTGCTATTTCAGTAACCTTTTCTTCACTCTCCTTTTGTAACTTCTCAATTTGATCCCAATCTCTTTCGATAAGTGTAACTCTTCATTCTGTTCTGAATTCTTTTTGGTAGACTTTAGCTATTGTAGCCTTGTTAGCTTTAGACAAGGAAAATCCAATCTTCTCCACTGCATCTGATCTTATCTTTTTTTCTAGCTCCATGGCTTCTTCTCCCCTTTCCAAAATAACCTTCCATATATCTTTTGGAACCTTTTTTTGAATATATTCCATATCTTCTTCAACAACGACAATATATTTGATTATTGCCTCAATTATGGTAGCTTTTTTTTCCTCATTTTTATTCTGATACATGGAAATAGTTTCTTTCAACATTTTATGATGAAAAATGCCATCATACAACACATCCAACATCATTGGACTCAGAGGTTTTTCTGGAGTAGACTTTTTCTTTCTTTTATTCTTCTTTCCAGGATCATCAATTTTTGGTTTCTTCTTCTTCTTTTCCTTCACCTTGTCCATATGTATCTTGAAGGCCTTTTTTCTTTTCTCAATTTCTTCTTCATTAGATGATTGAACTATGTTTATCCTTGGTTTATTTTAGGTTGAGGTGCTTCTTTTCATGTATAGGGGTGACTCCTCATCCTCTTCTTCTTCTTCTTTTAAAGATTGCACACTCAAGTCCTCTCTTGTAGCTTTTTGTTTCTTTATTTTTGGTGTAGCAATAGAAGGGATTGTCGAAGTACCTTGTTTTTCTTCTTTTCAGGTTCCTCTGACACAGTAGTGGTTGATTCCTTTCTCTTCATTGATCCAAAAGACTCTTGAGTATTGGGGGGAGGTTGGAAGCATTTCTTCTAGATCTTCTAGGTCTAGGGGATTCACCAAAGCAGTTGAATCTACTGCTTTTTTTTTAGCTACTACAGATGCTCCTACATAAGTCTTTTTTCCTTGAGAGTTTCATTTATCATTATTGCCACTCTCTTCTTTATCACAAGATTTTTTCACTTCATTTGTTCTTCCATGATTTTCTCTTCATATGGCCCATGTCTTTTATGAGTGGTGTCCTTAGGACTGTTCAAAAGAATTTTAACAAAACCTTCAACTTCTTGTTCGCTAGCCTCATAACCAAGTGGTAGAATCTGGATAGTTTTGGGTTCTACAACTTCAATAATGCATTCATTATTTTTGACTAGAAATGTGATGTCATCTCAATATTTCTCCACTAAAGACCTAGGGATTCTTTCCCTCTCATGCATTCTCTTCTAAAATACTGCAAATAATGTACTAAGTGCTTCGTCTTGGGCTTTCACATCACTTAAGCTATGTAGGTGCTCCAAAATCTATTGAGATACAGGTCTTCTTTTTTCCCAAGTGATATTCCCTTTTCCTAGAAGCTCCTTTAGAAAGTAAAATAGCAAAAAAACCACCAAAGAACCAAACTTGAAGGGATATTTCTTATCTTTAGCTTGCCTCAAGTTGTTAAGGAGTTGTTGCAGAAGCAACTCACATAGATTATAGTCTTTCCCCTTTTCCACCATCTCATAGGGAACATGAATTGTTGTAGGAGACATAAAATTATCTCTATTGGTGTAGTATATTGTGTATCCTATGACCATAGCTGCATACCTTACTACAGGATTCCTTATTATGTTCACAGTGAGAGCCCTTTGATCAATTGTGGCTCTTGTCAATTCCATCACATCCTTATCATTTACAGATTTCAATGCAAGTACAAGTTCAGTGGAACAAAGTCTTGTGACTTCCATTATAACTTCCTTTGTCAGCAATCTAGGATTTTTGTCCATACATATTTGTCATGCACTGTGCATAATTCCATTCTCACAAACTTAAGATCATTGTTGTAGATGAAACATGGAAATCCTTTCCAAACATCAAGTTTCTTTACTAGATTCTCATACTCAGGTTTTATTTTCAAATGATTTCTAGTCAACTGTTTTGTCCATAGATCCATGAATTTTGTGTGATCAAACTCCCATTTTCTTGTGGAGATATTCCCTTGTGTCTTCTGTAGGTAGAACCTTTTATGGGAGACTCAAAAATTCTCTAAGTGGATTGTTCTCAAATATCTTCATGGGATATTTCTTGAACTTGGGTTGGGGTTTCTCACTTATATTTGTTAGTTGTATGATCATATGTAATGCACATAAAATTAATTCAAAATCAGACACAATAACACAATAGATACCCTGGGAAAAACCCAACAACACATATCACTCTATTATATATCAATAATGGAAACAAGTCTCTTTACAATGAGGTCAATCTCAAGGCCGATATGTAACACCTTCACAAGATATAATGATAACAAGTAATCAACACTTCCTTGTAACTTAGATCTGCCCTTAAGAAATTTGCTAACTGCTCTTGATAATTTGCAATCTACACTTAATTGCTATGTCCTTGAAGAATTTGCACTTGGAAGAGAGGAAATGCTAGAACTTAATTGATGCCCAAATGGAGTGGAATAATCTTTTATTTATACAACTTGAAGGAGATAGGTTGCACCTTTTCATGCATGGTCGACCATCATAAAAATATAATTTCAATTTAATAAATACAATTTACTAGGAAGGTCGACCAAGAAGATAATTACAAAGTTTCCATGTGAAGCATCTCTTTACATTGAATAAACACATATAAATAAGGAAGTATGAAGCCCAAAGCTGCAATTACATCAACACTCCCTCTCAGCTAGGGAGGAATACTTCCTACTACACAAGAAACATCACCTCATCGTGATCTCAACCACAATGGCTACAACCATATGTGGAAGGGAAAGATATCACCTCATCGTGATATCAAATATCACGTCAACATGATATCAACCATAATGGCTACAACCATGTATGGAAAAGAAATATATCACCTCATTGTGATATTAGATATCACCTCAACATGATATCAACCATAATGGCTACAACCATGTATGGTATGTACAAGTGTTCATCACTTGCGTGATGTCACCTCAACATGACTTTCACCATGGCTCTCCCAGAGGGTGAAACACAAGTACAATAAAATCACCACAGACTCTCTCACATGATGTTTTCATGGAGTCACACACATGACATCCACCATGGCTCTCCCAGAGGGTGGAACAAGGGATTTCACCTCAAACTTCTCTTGTAGAGAAGAATGCATTAACAAGGGATTTCACCTCAAACTTCTCTCATAGAGAAGAACTCATTAAAGAGGATCACTGATACTGAGACTCCTCAATTAAGGCTGTATTCTCCACCATACCAAGCTTATCTCAAAAGTACACAAACTTTATCTTGGAGAGAGGCTTGGTGAGAATGTTTGTCGTCTGCTCATCAGTGCTGATATACCTCAACTATATAGCTTTCCTCAATACCATATCTTTGATATAATAGTATTTGATCTCCACATGCTTAGTTCTATCATGGAACACAAGATTGATAGAAAGCTTCACACAACTCTGGTTATCACAATGAATGATAGTAGGCTCCATTGATTGTCCAAATCAATCTTGCAAGGAGCTTACGAAGTCACACTGCTTCCCGAGCTGCCACACAAGCTGCAATATACTCTACCTCTATTGTCCTCAATGCTATAGATGACTGCTTCCTATTGCATCAATAAATCATAGTAGATCCCAAACTAAAGCAACATCCAAAGGTTCTCTTCTGATCAGTGACACACCCCGCCCAATCAGAATCAATATAGCCATGCAACTCCAAATCTACACCTGAAGAATATCTTAATCCATATCCAACTGTGCCTCACAAGTATCTCAGGATATGCTTCGCTGCAACTAGACATATTTTCCTTGGTTCACACATGAACTGACTAAGTGCACTCACTATATAGCAAATATCTGGTCTAGTATTGACTAGATACATCAACGATCCAATCAACTGTGCATATAGAGGATCCACCAGATCTGAACTAGCTGCAATCTCCTTAAACATCTTCTTCGGGTTCAGTAGAATCCCTTTGAATATTTAAGTACTTGCATCAACCTTCTGACCTCTTTGTCCAAGATTGCTTGCAACACTTTCCTTAGACAAATGTTTTCCAGTGCACACCTCTGGTACTGTAGAGAATTCAAGATTGTCCTCCTCGACCTCATCCCAAATCACACTATTTTGAATAGGTTTGCAAAGCTACCAATGTAAAATCTAGATGATTGTCTTGTGCAATTCCGATCTCAGCAGATGAAGAGGTCTTTCAAGGATTTAACACTTGTCCTTGCAACAATGCAACCTTCACTTCTTAGTGAGTCACATAACTCCCTCTTGATCCCTGCTTCAGAGATTGCAAAGAAGTCTTCTGGAAGTGAACTCCCTCTAGCCACCAACTCAGTCCTATGGCTGCAAGTTATGACTTCACGTTTGATCATTTCTTTGGTCGGCATGACTTCCTTATAAGATTCCTCAAGCTCTTCATCACTAATAAATCTCTCATCACCTTCTTTCCCCTAGATCTATCCTGGAAGCATTTTTGGAGAGAGATTACTAACAGTTTATAATTATCCAAAGAAATATCAAGGCTAGAATCATACAAGGTTTACTATTCCAAGTTATAGTATGAATACATAACAATTTATGAAAAATATTAAAACATGAATAAATAAATCAACCTATAAGAGAAATATATCAAAAGATCAGAATAAAGGGATAAAGAAACTTATCTTTATTGAATTCTGATATAACTCTTTCTTCCATCTCTTACTCCTCTCGAGAGTGCTAAACTTAGCACATCAAAAGCTAATCTGCACAACTACAGATTTCTTGAATGCATTATGCAATTAGCATGTAGAACCAAATCTCT
>VDFB02143205.1:0-40946 GCA_007258455.2 Sequoia sempervirens | reverse complement strand
ACCACAAATCTCTCGCTAGGAAGAAGAAAATCCAATGGTGGATGTTGAAGAAACCTCAAATCTTGAAAGGAGTAATAGGGAAGAAGTCTCAGATATAAAATCTCTGAAGAGAAACCAAGCTACCTAAAATATCCCGATCCCCAATCAAGGTTGACAAAGGGATGAGGAGAGTCAAGAAAACTCTCCAAGGTGGAATCTAAATAGAGGAGTGATACCCCCTCAAGAATGTCTTCCAAACCTATAGAAGTAGCCAAGTTAGTGATACCTGAAACAAATCTATCCTGTAATGCCAAGTCCAAAAAACATAATGTGTCCTGATGAATGATGATAGTGGAAGCCTCAATCAATGAATCTGGACAAGGAATCACTGATTGTGAAGGGATACCAACTGTCTCTGATGGAGAAGAAGCACCTGAAGGAACCTTGTAAACCTCTTCAGAAGATTCAAGGTAATCAACTTCCTGCACAACAATATCAACACGGGGTACCTGAACTGAAGAATGACATTCTGAATTATGACCATTGGGGAATGGTGGAGTATCTGAATCTCCATAGATCTCCCAAAGCTTAGTCCAAAGAATATGAGGTCAATCACAATGATCAATAGCATTCAAAACATCATAATCAATTTGCATATAAATGATCTCCAAAATAGTGTATCTACTACAACTCCAAGCAAGTTCATGAATACCTTCACTCGGATGAGGAACTATACCATACAAATGAGATAATAGATCAAGTGATTGGAGATGGTGGTTGATCGCATCTCGCCATTGCTTATAGTTACCCTTATGCAACACAACCAAAGAAGGAGTATATACAAGCCCCATAATGAACTTTCTCCACAAACACAAAGGCAAATGACCTTCAACAACAAATAGAAGCTTCCAAATATGATGTGCAATTGAAGTGATGCTACTCGGATCAAAAAATTGTTTCCCAAGCTTTAGGATGTCCAAGTTATTGAACACATGCACCAAATTGAAAAAATCAATGCAAGAGTCCCTAGAGTTGAAACTGATCAAAGAGTCTGGACAGATAAAAAAAGCTCTGAAAAATCTTCCTGATGCCACTGGAATCACTGAAATTTGATGAACGGTTGCGAAGATACGAGCCTTTGAGTCTAGATTAGGGTTTTGTCTTTAGTTAGTTGTAAAATTTTCTATGAGAAAAATTTCATAGAATGGATGTCACCAATGGGAAGTAGACGGAATTCTCTTTCTGATGGTATCTTGTTTGCCAAATTTTGATACCCTGGGTGAAAGTTATGATAAAATGAAAAAAATGCCTATATTAGGAAACCTACAGGCTAATGAGGGGCAAAAAATCGGCCCCCAGGCACTAAGCACTTAGTCTCCAATATGACTGCAATGAAAACATAGGAAAAAAAAGTGCGCTGCCACCAACAGTGGAAGGGCGGAGATCTGGGTGGAGCAGCTAGAAATAGTGGTGTCACTGACTAGTTGGCAGAGCCCTTGGTTGTAGATAGAACCATGGCCATGGGCAGTGGCTGATAGGAAATCTGACAGGGTTTGTAGGAAATACATGATCGATAGAGGCTAGTAACAAATCACCGGCGGCGTTAGGAAGAATGGTCAGCGGTAGAAATACTCGGTCGGCGAAGATCAACGGAGGCCAGCTGACAAGTACCAATGACACATGAAGGAAAAATGGTGTCTGGTATAATGTGATGGGGTACCAACACACAATACCTTCCCACAAATGTTGGTGACCAATCCAAAATTTTGCAGATTTGATTGATACCAATGCACAAAGAATTTTTGAATATTACCTTTTGGCAATTCAAAAATAATTAAATGCCAAGAAATATAAAATAAAATCTGAAAAAGCTTATACAAATGCCAACAAATGAATACAACTGAAAATAATAATGCCGATGGAAATAAAATTGATGCCAACCAAGGATTAATAATGGAGGTTGCTCAAATAATTTTAATGCAAACTATAGAAAAGTCACAATTTTTTTTTTTTGCCAAATAATAAGAGATATAAGCCCGATTTTTTTTGAAAATAGAAAATGGCCTGCAACTAAATTTTTTTTTCCTCGAGGACAATTGACAAGAAATTGACAAGGAGAAGGGCCACCACTAATGTTATAGGTGAAGTTTCATCTCAACCAGGTACATCAACAACTGTTGGAGGTGAGACATTAGCACAACCTTCCATCATAGAGCAACTAAATCAGGAGATACCTACTGGAAGCCTTCAAAAGGAGGCTGAATTATTAAAGGCGAAGGAGCTTGAGGTGGAGATTCATGACATTGACACAGATTCATAATTCACCCAATCTAATAAAGAGACTCATGTGGTTACATCTCATGAGGAAACTGAAGTAGACACTGAGCATGTTCTCACCGCTGAGGACCAATGGAAGTTGTTTGAAGAAGCTAATAAAGTAGCTAATGCCAAAGCACAAGTTGAGGCTCTAGCTAAACAACAGGAAGCTGAAGCTTAAGCCAAGGATGAGGAGTTAGTGAGGAAGGAAAAAGAAAAATAATATTTGTTGCTGCAACAAAAAGAACAAGAACTGAAGATGAAGATGGAAAGTGACAAAATAGCCTTGGTATAAAAGATCCATGAACTTGAAGAGGAGAAAGCTTTCCAAAAGAGGGAAAGAGAGGCCCTTAAGGAAAAAATTAAATTGATTGAAGAAGTAGAGAGGAAGGAGGAGGAAGAACACCTATTAAAATAAAGGGAGGCAGAAGAACTTGTTGAGCATGAGAGAAAGTCCAAGGAAGTATGGGATTGGGTTGAATAACTTGAAAAAAAAGTGATGAGATGTTAAAACAAAGGGATGAGCTATTAGAACAAATGAGGTTAAAGGAAGAAAAATTACATAAGGAGTTAGAAGTAAAAAGGTTGTAGGAACAAAAGGATAAAGTTGAGGCTAAGACGTTGGAAAAGGAAAAAGCAGAGAAAGAGAAACAACAAGAGGTTGAATCTCAACCAGCTAAAACAATAGTTTGGCAACCACTTTCTCCTGCAACCTCTTCTTCAACACATGTAATAACTCCCCCTGCTACTCCCACATGTTTAAAGCTTGATTTATAAAAGAATAAAATAGTACAACCACAACCATTAAATTGGGATGAGATGATGAAAGAGATTGATAAAGAAAGACCCAAGAAAAGGGAAAGAGTGCTTCATTCTAAAAAGCTTATAGATGCAGGGGAGATTATTGCTGAGTGTGTAGTTCCTATGGTGGAGAAGGACAGAGAAGACATGCAAATAATTGATTACCAGTTGGGGACTGTCAATTTAGGTAGACCTACAAGAAATCAACAAATGAACCTAATTGACATTGTAGCATCATCCACTAAATCTAGGATGATCAAGGAAAAGCAAAAGAAGGATGAACTCAAGGCCCAATTGGATCAGTTGCATAATTTTTTAAAGGATGTGTCCTCTCCTATCAACAAAAAATTTGTTACCCTTGAGACTCGTGTCTTATTAAGTAAGAAGGAATCAGATGATTTGGTTCAGATGAGAAACAAGGTTGGGATTCTTGATAGATGGGTTGATCGGCTCAACCAAGAATTTGATGAGTTACTTGTTGAAAGTTTCAAAGTCCCATGAAGGAGCACTAGATTTGGTAGGGGACATAGATTCACATGTTGAAGCTTGGAGGACAGAAGAAGAGGAATACAAAGATTATATCAAAAAGTTAAAATAAATTAGTAAGTTTCCAAAGCAAACTCTCTTGGAACAATCCATCCTTGATGAAGATAATGAAGAATTTCTTGAGAAGACAAGGGACATAATCAAATTTAGGTCTTCATTTATTTATCAACATAGGGATGATATCCAACAAGTTGGAAAGGATTTGAATGAACAGGTTGATGAATTAGAGGCAGTTATTGCCATTTTGGCCAATATTGATATACCTATGAAGGAAGGTTTACCGCTTAATAAATTAAAGGAGAAATGAAACAATAGATTTCAGGAGGTAATGCAAAAAGAAGAGGATGATGAGGACTTGTTGCTGGATATGCTCATAAAAATTAAAGATGAAGCAAGGGCTTCCTGAAGGGAATTAATCAAACTAAGAGATATGCATGAGATTGCCTCTGTAGAGGTAAAAATAATTAAGTTTGAGGATAGTTGGGTAGATGGCCCTGATGCAGTTGTACTTCAACAAGTGTTTACTACTTATGATGAGTACCTTCAAGAGCAGAATGCGAGGGGGTGAGGTGGTAGAAGAATGTTCCTTACAATTGGGCACCTAAAGGCTTGGTCAAAAAAGAAACCATCTTTCCTATTCTTCAACAATTCAAAGACAATTTCAATTTTGAATTTCTTGAAGCTCGTTCCTCTTCACAACTGCTTTCCTATTCTTTAGTGGATCAAAATACTTCTTCAACATTGGATTCCTTCCAATTTGCATCCCTCTTCTTCACATAGATTTTGGTTAATGATATGACCCTTGTCAAGAGCAGAAAATCATGGAGGATTGCTTATCCTTTCTTGGTCACCCTTGATATTTTGGATCTCATGTTTTGTAGCCTTAAGTGGCATCCGGTTGTCCCAGTCCTGGGGGCTATAAGAGAAACTTTGAAGGATATTGTAAAGGTTGGCTAGTTGAAGAGTGATTAGCCACCTAGAGAGAAATACAATAGTGATAGGTGATAGTTGATAGTTTAAGTTTTTTTAAGTTTTAAGCAAGATATTTTGATACACTTTCTTACAATTTTTATGCAATCAATTGATTTTCAAAAGTTAGTTGTTAAATGATGATGTCAATGAACTATGTTAATTCGTGTTCCAGTGGATTTTGTTGTGCATAAATGGTTTTTATTTGATGCAATATCAATAGGAGAATTCGAATTTCAAACTATTTCATTGGATTGTCTATAAGTGTGATTTATGTGTGTCTATTGATATGTCATTCCAATCAATGAGTTGATGTGTTTTGGATTTTGAAATAAAATTAATGAATGGTTATGGTGAATTGTATTTTGCAATATGGATGTATGCAATAGTGTAGTTTATGCTATAGATTGCATCATGTTATGGTTTTGGTTAGTTGAGAAAACACTTATTGTTTGAATACATGTCCTGATTTAAATAGGTTTACATTTATAATTTACTATTCCAAATCTCTAATCTATCTTTTTTTTATTTATTTAAAACCCCAAATTTTAGATTTCTTTATAAGATTTGGTTTGCATCCTTCCCCTTGCATATTACAACCATATTGACCACTTTGCAAAATAGTAGCATTATGAACCAACATTAAGGACCTTGGGAGGTGATCAATTTAACCATTGATTGTATTTTTCAAGAGAGGTGAGGTTTTTATATCTTACCTACATGCTGTGTGTCAATTTGCATATCAAAAAAACTAGCGCTAGAAGGAGGGGCAAGGGAACAAATTGGATTGAATTGGGTCTTTGTCACTAGGTAGGTTTTATCAAGTTCTTAGCTCTACTACAAATCCACCACTGTTGGTTGAACTCAAAACCCCAAGAAGACCCAAGGCCTATAGAGTCCTGATCCCATCACTAATAACATCCCACTCATCCCACCTATATTTCCACCCCTACCTCAGGTTGCACCATCGAATCCACCACCTCAGCCATCGAATCCACCTCCACCACCTCAAAAAGCAAATCAATCGATCACACAATTGGCTCAGCCAGTCCCACCACCACCATATATGGCTTTCTTTGTGAACAATATCTCTCCACTGGGGACTATCCCTACTGGAATAAATGATATGCCCAAGAATCCAGAGAGATTCTACCCTAAGTATATGCATGGAGAGTCAAGAAGTGCTGAAGATAACATACAGGCATTTAAAGATGCCTGTACTCAAGCTCAAATAGCTCACTATGATGTAGTATGTAGGTTTTCTCCTTATTCTTTGGGAGACATGGCATATAACTAGTACTTGAATTTACCACAAAGGTCTATTATGAGTTGGATGGACTTGGAAAATGCCTTTATTAACTAGTTCTGAGTCTATGTAGACCCTGCTATTTTGTTCCACCAATCTACTATCAGAAAGGAACCCCACAAACCACTACCTTTGTTCAATACAAGATTTCAAAGAATATATCGAAGGTTGCAGGATCCCTACCTAGTTGTTGAGAATAGTTCCATTCAAGCATATTTGAAAGCCATAGACCCTTTGGTTGGTTTGTTCTTACAGAGAACTTACTTACTAGCAGATATTGATTCTTTGTCAAAGGTGTATCATGTAGCTATCAAGTTTCAACAAAAAATAAGCTCTCAATCAGGGAACCTAGGGGGATTTTTCCCTCCCATGGGATATCAAATGCCCAATCCAACCCCTTTGTTCAATATGGTCTCATGAATGTATTATTCCCATTATGGACCCATGGCTGAATTAAAAACTCCATATCCCCTACCATTCTTCACTAATGGGGATCCTGATCCATCCCAAGAACCACAAAGTTATCATAATCAAGCTGGAGGGTTAAACCCTATGAATCAATCACCCATTGTAAAGATTACTGAGAATGAACAGACTGTCCAACTTACCAATGAGGTGGAGACTCTAAAGAAGACCTTGTAACAAGTTACCAATGATATGGCTCAACTTAAACTCAATCCCTCTTCGAGCTAGGGCCACAACTATTCTAATCAAGGTAATTATTCTAACCAAGGTAATTATTCTAATCAGAATAATAACCAGAACCATAGAAACTTCCAAGGTCAGAATTTCCCCAATCAGGGTTACCAAAACCAAAATAGGGGGTACAATCAGAGGCTCAACAATAATAGACAATGCAATATTGGGCCAAAAAACGATGGATTTTCTCACAACTATTAGGCTAGAGATGGCAAGCCACTCACTGCGAATGTGGAAGATCTCAACTTTATGACAAACCGGTGTAGATTACATGACACTGCTACCCATTTTGAAGTTAATTGTCCTAAGATGGAGAAATTTTCCAAGATGGCACAAGCGTATTCTCAGACATTTCAAGGAAACTCTAATAAAGGAGGTGGCTTGGTTGACACAACCATGGCTTATGATCTTTTCGATGAAGAACCTTTTTCCCAATGCAAGGTGAAAACTGGCCAGAAGAGGACATATATGATGCCCAAGTTTTTCAGACAAAAGGGGGACATTTTCTGAGAAGTCATAATAAGACTCCATTTACTACATCATATCTACCCAACCACATGGTTCCACCAAACCAGAATGTTGATAATAATCCTCCCCCACCAAAGGGGCCATCAAAATTCTAGAGCAAAGGTAACTCATCTTTTCTTCCCAAGTATAACATGACTAATAATATGGAATTTGATGTTGTTTATGAGATGCAAAAGCATAAAACTTTCTTGTCATTCTTTGATATTCTGAGATGGTGCCCCACCCAGCATGACATTGTGATGAGGGATTTGGAGGAAGCAGATAATTCAAAAGGGAAGACTAAGGTGACACCAACTGCTAACATGAATGCAACCTTATATAGAAACAAGGTAGGGACTCCTCCATTCCTTTTAAGTTTAAGGATTTTTGGAAAGAATTTGCACAACTGTCTCCTAGATTTAGGAGCTTCTGGTAATGTCATGCCATTTTCCATATGCAAGAAGTTATGTTTAAACCCAGTCTAGACCAATAAAAGGGTTATTCAACTTGACAAAACAAAGGTCAATGTGGTTGGGGAGTTGAAAAATGTACATGTACAAGTTGGGTTGGATCCACGAATCCAAACATATATGGATATTTAGGTGGTGGATATCCCTGAAACCTATGGTATGCTTCTAAGCCATGATTTGATGAAGAGTATTGGGGGATATCTTTCCCTTAATTTCTCGCATATGTGGCTACCATGGAAGGGGGTACCTACCCAAAGTAGTATTGAGAGTGAACCCCGCCTAAAACACATGATTACAAAGTATGAATGCCCCAACGAGGTAGCATATTTTGAAACTGAAATAGGAGTTTACAAGAGAGAAGAGATCATGACTCTCTTGATGATTAATTATGATAATTTTCCACTTGAAGCTTGTCCTAACCCCATGACTGTTTTCAACCAACAAGTACTGATAAAAAAAATACAACAAGATCAGTTGGTTTTGGGAGAAGTAGACTTGTGGAGTCTCTTACTCCCAAATTGGTGTAGGGTTCACTATCAAAGTCTCTCTGAACTAACATGTTAACCCTACATTGATATTTTGAATCATGTTTGTCAAGCAGGAGAAACTTGCCAAAGTCATCTTGAAGCCATTCCAAGTCAATTCTCATTCGAGGCTAAAGATGCTAATATTCTAACCAGGGATAATATCCTTTCAGAGGAAGTCATTCCTCAAACTAAATCAATTCAGGTCCTAGTTTCAGACCAACAAGATAATAATGAGAAATATTTGAGTTCGTCTAATGCCCCTATGCCTACTAGTCTACCAATACCCAAAGGGCTACTAAAAACAATAATTGACTTTCAAGACAAGGTACATGAATCACCTTTTGTACAAAATTCAGATTTAAATGATACTTCTGTTAATCATCCCATACAACAATCTTCCAAATCTGATGTGATGAACCCATTGGCTTCACCCTCTATTTCCATGAGCCAAAAACCTATAGTTAGTTTAAAGAAACAAATTCCAGCTCACAATCAATTATGGACTCTTAAATTTGATGGATCTAAATCTAAAATAGGAAGTGGAGTTGGGGTTGAGCTAACAAGCCCGAAAGGGAAAACATTTTATGCATCCTACAAGTTATAGTTTGGCTGCACCAATAATGTGATGGAATACAAAGTGCTGACCAAAGGATTGATGTTTGCACATCAAAAAATGGTTACAACTTTAACAGTGATGGGGGATTTTGAAGTTATAGTCAAGCAAGTCTGTAGTCAATATACTTGCCACAACAAAAGATTGGTTGCATACAGGAACCAAGTGTGGAACTTGATAGAAGATTTTGATGCTTTTGGAATCAAACTGATTCTTAGGGAAGAGAACCAGATTGCTAATGCACTTGCTGTGATTGCTAGCACCTTGGAACCATGCAGGATTCCAAGCTGAAAAGACTTTCAGTGGAATTGGTCTCCATCCTAGCTGTCCCAGACAATGTCATAAAATTTCAAGTTTTTGATGATGATCAACATATTCTTGCCTTCTTGGCAAGCTCAAATGTCTTTGAGGGATATATTATTGATGAATCAAATAGATATAAGGGAGATTGGGACCTTGAAAGTTGTGATACAGAGGGCATTCTCAATCTAAAAAGTAATAGCATTCCTAAAGGAATGGTGGCACTATAAAGAATTTTCTATGCTAACCCAAGGGATCATGAAAAGGTGCCAACAGAAGGTGATGGAGGGGCATATGAATCTATCAACTTGGCTGATTTAGGTCCAGAAAAGAATGTGTATATAGGAAAGACCTACCCCAAGGAAATCAAAGAGAAGATATTGAAGGTATTAAAGCAAGACATTGCTTCAATTGCTTGGGGATATGAGGACTTGAAGATTATTGATACATATGTGATTACACATACCATACCTCTAAAGCCTGAGGTGAAACCTTTTCACCAAAAGCAACGTCCTATCAATGCCCTAATTGAACCCTTGATTTTCAAGGAGGTACAAAATTTGTTATCAACAAGAATAATCTTTTCAGTGCGACATTCTACCTAAGTCACCAATCTAGTTCCTATTCACGAGAAGAATGGGGAAATCAGATTGTGCGTGGATTTCAGAAATCTCAACAGAGCTTCAGAGAAGGATAACTATCCACTTCCTTCTCTTGATTAGGTCTTGCAAACTATCAACGGGTCTTAGATGATGTCATTTTTGGATGGCTATTCTGGGTATAATCAAGTGCTAGTCAACCATGAGGATAGGATGAAGACTACCTTCACAACTAAGTGGGGGATGTTTTCCTATAGAAGGATGCCATTTGGACTTATTAATGCTAGAGAAACCTTTCAGCATGTGATGGATGTGGCGTTCAGAGATTTAATAGGTAAATGTATTATTATTTATATGGATGACTTAATTGTGTTTTCTAAGAATAGAGAATACCATGCTGCAGATTTAGCAAAAGTTCTTGAAAGATGTATAAGTTATGGTGTATCTCTCAATCCCAAAAAGTGTGTGTTCAGATTTTTTGAAGGGAAACTATTAGGTCACATAATATCAGAAAAAGGGATATCTATAGATCTTGAAAGAGTTGAGTCCATCCTAAAGTTGACAATGCCAGTGAGTAAGAAATAAATGAGATCTTTCTTTGGAAAGATCAACTTTGTTAGGAAATTTATAACTAGCTTTGCAGAAATTGTCAAACCTCTTAATGAGATGATGAAAAAGGATGCAAAATTAGATTGGATTAGTGAGGCTAAATCTACATTTTCACAGATTAAGCAATCAATCTCAGAACCACTAGTCCTCACTAGTCCTGATTATTTAAAACCTTTTTACATTTATTATTTTTCTTATGAACATTCATGTGTAGCTATTCTAACACAATGAAAAAGTGAAGGAGATGAAAGGCCTATTTCTTTCATTAGTTCCCCATTTAAAAATGTTGAAGTCAGATACCCACCTATTGAAAAGCAAGCCTTTGCACTGGTGTGAGTGGTTAAAAAGTTCATACATTATATCCTTCACAGCCAAGTCATTGTTGTAGTCCTTGATCCTGCTGTAAAATCCCTACTTATGTAGAGTGAGCTAGGAGAGCGAAGAGGAAAATGGATGGGCATTTTACAAGAGTTTGATGTCAAGATACATCCAATGAATCTCATTCGAGGATAGGGTTTGTCTAAACCTATAGCAAATGTTGACAAAAATATTACTTGTCAACAATACACAGTGCAGTCATTCACCAATGATCCATGGTATTCTGATTTGATCTATTTTCTACTCAATAACAAGTGCCCAGATGGGATGAACAAAACTCAGAGGAGAGAATTTAGGATGAAGAGTTCTCATTACATGCTTAAGGGAGGATCTCTTTACAGATGAAATCTTGAGGGTGTTTACTTGCATTGTTTGGATCAGTAGGAAGCAAAGCATGCCATTGCTAAATTTCATGGTAGGCATGGTACTGGACATGGGTCGGCTGATTCTTTGGCACTTCATATTTTTAGATCAGGGTACTATTGGCCACATGTGTTTTGTGATGTGAATCAACACGTAAGGACATGTCATACATGTTAAACCTCAACATCAAGGGAACACAATCCAACCATGCCACTACAACCAATTTATGAGGTAAGGCCATTCACCCAATGGGCACTAGATTTTGTTGGGGTGATTAACCCAAACTCTTATGTAGGAAACAAGTTCATATTGATAGCCACTGACTATTGTACATGTTGGATGGAAGCTCAACCTTGCAAAAATAGTACCACTAAGGTAGTCACTAAATTTCTCACTGAAAACATCATCACAAGGTTTGGAGTACCTTTCACCCTAGTATGTGACAATGGCCCTGTCTTTTCTTTTGTTGAGTTTATTCAATGGGCTTACGAACATAAAATTGTTTTGAAATATTCTTCTAATTATTACCCGCAAGGGAATGGAGTAGCAGAGTCTACTAACAAAAATTTACTAGAAGTAATTAAGAAGTTATTAGAGAGTAATCCTAAGGATTGCATTACCCAATTGAGGTTTTCCTTATGGGCTGACAAAACTAGGATAAAGGATGCCCTAAGAACTTCACCTTTCAAGCTAGTCTATGGTCAGGATCCAATTTTTTCTATCCACTTACAAATACTTGTCCTGAGATTTATGCAATAATTTTATTCTAGTGATGATAGGATCGAAGTAAGACTAGCTAGTTTGTTGAAATTGGAAGAATAAAGAGATACTGCTTTACAACAGTTCTCTAAACATGAGGCTATCGTCAAATGCTAGTTTGAAAAAAGAGCTAAGGTTAAAGCCTTTAGGACATCAAATATTGTGTTATTATGGGATAAAGCTAAAGAAAATAAAGGTGATCACCAAAATTTTGATAGACTTTGGTTGGGTCCTTATCATATTGTAGAGATCCTGGGCGAGAATTCCTTTCGCCTGAGCACTTTAACAGGAGAACCTATTCCATTTCCTATCAATGGTTAGTTTCTTAGACATTATTTTGGTCCATAAATTCTTGGTATTCTAATTGATTGTATATATGTAATTAGTTGGCTGTTTGTTTTGGGTTTGTAGTTTGTGTGCTTTTCTTTGTTTTCTTTCTATTGTTTTGTTTTCTTTTGTCTTTCTTCTTGGGGACTTTCATTTTTCTCCATTTATGGATGAAGGGGTTGTTATTCAAAGTATATTATGGATACTAGGAGAGAAGTTGGTTTAGGTATTTTCAAGTTTTATGTTGAAAGATTTCATTCTAAACTGATGTCTTGTGTTCATTTTCATTAAAGGTTTGAAAAGTTATTGAAAATAAGGTGTATTGTAAGTAATCCCCATTAACTACTATTGAATATGTCACCAAATTAGATAGAACCATCTACTTGCATGAAGCACTATTCACCTCAAGGTGTCTATATTCTAATATTTAAGTGAAAAATATGATTCCCAACACTGTCATGAGGTCCATAGTAGTTCTCAAGCCAAATATCAGATAGATAATATCTGAATATTGAGGAAAATAGATAAATTTTTTTTCTTTAATTGCAGCCTAAAAAAAAAAAGAGAACCACCAAGAGAAGGAAAACTCGATATCAAATGGGTGATTCAAGTATCTCTACCAGGGCTATAGACACTCAATTGGCAGTAGAGCAATGCTTTGAGAGAACTAGAGGTATCTTTGTTTGGCAGTGGAGCAATACCCAGGATATCATTGCACGGCAACTGAAGGGACTCAACTCACATAACTTCAATCTTAGATATGGTTGTTTAGAGGTGAAGAAAAATTTGTAGAAAGAGATTCACCAAATATGCAGACACTTAGATTCAAAAGTAGTGAATGTTGATTTACATTTGAGATTCCAACTCAATCTTACTTATTATAACTGATCTAACTTGAATTGTTATGTTCATAAACTAGAAATTCTAGGTAATTGAATTCTTATGCATCTTGAAAATGGGTAAACCGTTTTCCCAGCCGAGTTGCCAATTGTTATGCCTTGAATAACCACCCCATTTCATTTTTGGTTGAAATGGGTCCCCCCTTGTTTTTGTTTGTCCTTGGTGTTTTGGTTTGGGCCTTAGGAGTTGTTCTTTTTCCTCCTAAGACCTTGTTTCTTTTGCTTTGGTGGGTTTATAACATGGGACAAAACTGAACTTAGAACCTTTACAAAGTTCCTGGTCCAGTTTTCATTTTGGTTTCGACTCTATCCCTTGTTGTCTTTGTTTCTTTGTTGTTTTTCTTGCGTTCAGCCTTGGGGTTGGTTTTATCCCTTAGGTTTACTTTATTTTCCATTTTCCTTCACTTCCTTTCCTTTTTTTAGAAGCGAAACCGGGATGGAAACCAAACTCGAAACTTTGTAAAGTTACGGGTCTAGTTTTGGTTCCGACTCTGCTCCCGGTGTGTTCCACCTAGGTTCAGTTTTCGTTATGATCCTGTTTGCATTGGTGTTTGTCATCTTTGTGTCATTTTTTGTTCCTTTTGTCGGGAGTGGAACCAAAATGATAACCAAACTGGGAAATTTGTAAAAGTTCCAGGTTTGGTTTTTGTTCTAAATCTGCCTCGCTTCCCTTTGTTGTCTTGTTCCTTCATCGTGGAATCGGGACTAGATCTAGAATGGGATGTGAAACTTGTCTAAAGTTTCATGTTCTACTTTGGCTCCGCTTTTGCATCTACCCTACCTTGAATTCACACTATTGGTTGAATACACACTTGCATCTTTGACTCCACCCTTGGCCAACCACATTAAATGGCATTTATTGCCACTCTCCCGCACACACAAAATGGTTTTAAAAACCTTAATTAAGTTTATTATTACTCATAAGTATTATCTAAAGCATTTTTATGACTCTGAGCTATAGAGAACTCAAGCGGAGCATAATTTGATCATGGGCACGTGTGTCTGAGCCAATCCTAGTCTATTTTCAACCTTTCCTAGTGCATTTCGAGGTAGGTGTTTGTTCTTTTTTCATTCCATTTTCATTTTTCCTTTTTTTCTTTTCTTATGTTTCTTGCATGTTCATAAGACTTTGTCTTATGGATCTTTGCTTGTTTTGCTTGTTGTTTCCTATTGGTTTGTTGTTTTTATTTCATTTTTTGTTTAGTTTGTTGTATTTTCTGTTTGTTTTCTTTGTTCTACTATCATTTTCATGTTCGATGGCTTTTTCTGTACTATCATGCCCTAGTTTTTAACTAGGGTTTCATTTGGAGGGATCTTTTGAGCTTTAAGGTGTTTAAAATTATTTTTACGATCCTTCTAATCTTCTTAGCATGTTGGGTTAATGGTTTTAATGATAGGGTTTTGATGCCCTAATTCCTATAAGTCGACA
The DNA here is from genome assembly GCA_007258455.2 of Sequoia sempervirens. NCBI lineage: Eukaryota > Viridiplantae > Streptophyta > Pinopsida > Cupressales > Cupressaceae > Sequoia > Sequoia sempervirens. Next base: position 26,550 of record VDFB02143205.1, on the reverse strand, counting down.
TGTCGTACAAACTAGGGTTTGTGCGTTTGACCGTTACAATATCACGCTTTTAAAATTCAAATTTGGCCTTATTCAGCTAGGGCTAAGTTTAAGCCCCTTATTTAATGTTTCCCTATAGTCTCATCTAACCCAAGTCTTAAGTTCATTTGATCATGTGTTTAAATTGCTTGGTATTAATGATAGATTGGCACAAGCAGGTTTGGGAACGAACTTGTTCCAAAGGGTTTGCGTAAGAATTTAAATTCCAAAATGATCCCGCTCCCGCTGAATGTTGAATTTGATTTGCACCTTTCTTCATTGGTGGAAGTAGAACCAGAGTGGGAAACAAACTTAGAACCATCAGTTGGTTTTGGGTTCGAATTCCATTCCTATCCCAATTCCGGTCTTATTATGTTTGTGCTTCTGGTAAGTATTAACTATGTTTATGTTCTCGTTCTTTGGAAAAAGTGGAATCAAAGTGGGATTCAAACTTGGAACTATCGATTGGTTCTTGGTTTGGTTTCCGTTTTGATCCCAGTTTTGGTTTAGTTCTAGTCCCGATCCTGCCAGTGTAAAAAAAGGCTTCTTGTTCTTGATGCTTTCCTGATTCTGATTTTGGTGGATACGAAATTTGGCTAAGTATAAGAAGGGATGAAGAATGGTATGAAAGGTAATGTATTCCATGTTGTCAATGATCTAATCCAAGGTTGTATTGTAGGAATAGAAGATGTCAGGAGCCTCAGAGGAAGCTTCTCAAAGGAGCCAACCTATAGAAAGTTCGAGACAAGGAACCAAGCCCAAGAAGATAAAAGTGGAACATTTTCCCTATACTCTTAGATACAAACATAAGAGCCCAACTCTTACTGCTAGCAAGGTGGACTCGGATTGGGTAGACATCACAGATACAAATTTGGGCCCATTCAACTATGAGGAGTTTCTTGAGGAGACTTTTGCAGGGGAGGTAATAGGGAGAAAAAAAAGGATTTTGCAATCAAGATTGGCACATGTTACAATTTTTCCCTTATTAGTTCAATGTTTTGAGCTGATACTAATGGTAGCAGGATCATATAATCAGGCAACCAGACAATGTGTGGAATTACAAGGAAATTCCATTATTAACCTTACTCCTCAAATGATAAAGTTTATGTTTAATGCCCCCACATCACAAAATCCCAAACAACTAAATGAGTCAGAGGCACTACTCTTGTATAGCAACAACAAAGAGGCCAATAGGACCCATATGAATAATAAATGGATGATGGTGGAGATGTCCTTGATTAAGCTCCCTGATCAGCCTAAGAGATAATATTTCACCAAGTCTTTCTTCATGAATTACTATGTAATTTATGCAACAACTAGGAGGGGTATTTTCCCTGGTCTAAATGCAATTGGAGTATTAGGAGAGGCCCCTGGATAGAAGAAGGTATGGGACCATTATGACCAGTTAAATTTGTAGACTTCTGAGCTACATTATAGAAGAGTTAATGATGCATTTTTATATGTTATCATTAATCAGTTGATGGGGGATGTAGGATACAAAATGAGCAGGGATGCCATGGCATTTATTGCAGAGTGGGGGCACTGGTACATCCAATACCCCAAATTCACCTACTTCTAATTGGTTGGGTTTGATGGTCATCCCCATTTGCTTCCAAGATGCTACAATAATAGAATTGTGTTGATGGAGTTTATTTATCAAGCAATAGGAGTTAATCTCAAATTTGCTAGCAAACATAAGACTGGTTGCCACAAATTTGTTTTGAAATTGGGAGAATATAGCTGTGCACACAATGTGGCAGACAAGGTGATTTGTGATGAGATAATTGATTTGAGGTTAGTCTTGTACACTTCTAGGAAACACTTTGATCCTAAGCACAAAATGTAAATTTTGCTTCCTACAGTTTTTGACAAAAAATTTAATTTATTGGAAGATTTTTTGATGGATTTACAAGATAAATTTGATTTGAGGAGGAAGAATTATGAAAGGATTCTCATTCCATTAATGATTGAATTTTGGGTGGAGGAATATATTCCTGACACCTTATCAAATGATGGTGTAACCTTGGATCCTCAATATGATCCTGAGAATATAGGCATTAAAAATCTAGACCCAGTGAATTGGGATGAAGAGGAGACAATTGATATCAAGTAGATTGCAAGAACTATCTTGGATAGAAGTATTCAGTCGGTGGTTATGAGAATCAAGGAGCCAAAGGCTCAAACTTCCAAGAAGAGGAAGGCTATAGGAACCACCCAAGGATATAAAAGAGAAAAAAGAAAAACACTCCTAAAGAACAATTGGAGTTCTTCCCTCCCAACATAGGAGAGGAGCTTCATCCAAAACTTCCTTCCCAAGACATCCCTAAAGCACAATGGGAAGGGGCCACCACTGATATTGTAGGTGAAGTTTCATCTCAACCAGGTACATCAACAACTGTTGGAGGTGAGACATTAGCACAAACTTCCTTTATAGAGAAACTAAGTGAGGAGATACCTACTGGAAGCCTTCAAAAGGAGGCTAAATTATTGAAGGGAAAGGAGCTTGAGGTGTGTTGAACTGTAAAATTCTAAAAAAATTACAGGTTGTTTCATACCCCTGAGTTTCCAAACAAGTCTTCATCATAAGCACAAAGTCCTCTCTTCACAACATTTTGCTCATATTTTTCCATGTGGTTCCTAAAAAATCCATCAAGTCATGAATATCTCAGAGTATAATTCCTATCGGCAAGAGATGGTGAGGGTCTCCCCGATCCATAATGCATGTTCTACTGATATACATTTGTTGTAGTCTATCGGCAAGACTTCAGAGATGTCACACCGATTGGAATTCATCTATAGGCACCTATCATGACACATCATTGTTTTGGCGATCGGCATATTGGTGAGAAATCTTTCATCAAGATGAGTCATCAAAACCATATTTGTCTTACCGATCGGCTCATGAGTAACACTTTGGCCAAACCATATGTCTTCAGTATGTGGTCTTTCTGAATGTATTGTGTCTCACCGACTAGTGCACAAAAATGATGTATTGGCCAGACTGAATGATATCGGAGTAAAGTCTTAGTGATTACATCGGGTCTCACTAACAAAGTGAAAGGGAACTCTATCAAAGGTTATCAGAATGAGGTTATACAATCCTGATGACTTATTTGTTTCACCGAATGTGGTTTCATTAGTGAGAAAATTATTATGTCTCAATGACCAAAAGAGTACTACAAGGTGTATCTCGGTCAGACTCAAGGCAACCGATGAGACGTCTCCCTGACTCTAATTTGTCACAGTGACACACAAGATGGAAGGATGACTGCTTGTATTGAGGGTCAAGATGACTCGTGATGTTCTCGCAAGTGTCCGGCTAATGTTAATAGAAACCGAATGCAGCTTGCTCACCCATACGATTACGGTTGCATGTGTCTTTTCAATACTAGTGTATAAATGTTCATTCTCGATTGGATAAAAGGGGGATAGTAGATAGGATAGAAGATAGATTAGGGAAGATACAATAGACAAAAAATGTCATACTATGAGACTATGTTGCATGTTTTAAAAATATGGAGATATTAATGAAAATCAGTTGATGTGGTAGCGTAATTCTAGTGTCAATTGTCTGTTGTGCTTATTGAAAGTATTACTAAAGTTGTCTCCAAGATTGATGCTTTCTGGTTATTTAAATTGATGTAACAAGTTTATATTCAGTTTATCAGTGCACATTTGCTATATCTGTGTGGTTGATTGATCGGTTCTTTCAAGGAAAGATTAAATCCTTTTAATTGATCACAGTAATCAGGGAAATTCATCTAGATCATTAAGAAGAAATTGGTAGTCACAGTCTTGCATTTTTATACAAGTTATAAACAAAAACATATGCTAAACAATTTGAGTGTTTTCCAGAAATAAGTTACCCATTTAGATTTCATTTGACTCCGCATACCCAATAAGGCACTAGTCTCCTCGATTTTTATCATTTAGTTTCATTCATTTCTTAAGACTGCTAACCCAACATATTAGGATTTAGCTTTGATTATTGCGTAGTATACAATTCAGAGTACCAAATTTAGCTTGCTTGTCTACCCCTAGAGTATCCACAATAAAAAATTTCAAGAGATAAGCACATTAAGTCTACTATTCATAGGGTATTGACCTTCTAGGTCTAGCAACACTAAGAGTAGAAGGTCTAAATCTTTGACCTTGTCTCCCTGAACGTATCAAGAGATTAGCAAGCTCTTGAGGCATTTCACCAGATTTTTAGAGCTAACAAGGTGGAGATTCATGACATTGACATAGATTTAGAAGCCACCCAATATGATAAAGAGACGCATGTGGTTACATCTCATGAGGAAACTGAAGTAGAAATTGAGCATGTTCTCACCCCTGAGGACTAATGGAAGTTTTTTGAAGAAGCTAAGAAAGCGCTGATGCCAAAGCACAAGCTGAGGCTGTAGCTAAACAACAACGAGTTGAAGCTCAATCCAAGGCTGAGGAGTTAGTGAGGAAGCAAAAAGAAAAAGAAGATTTGTTGTTGCAACAAAAAGAACAAGGATTGAAGATAAAGATGGAAAGTGATAAAATAGCCTTGGTACAAAAGATCCATGAACTTGAAGAGGATAAATCTTGCGAAAAGAGGGAAAGAGAGGCCCTTGAGGAAAAATTTAAATTGATTGAAGAAGCACATAGGAAGAAGAAGGAGGAAGAACACCCATTAAAAGAAAAGGAGGTAGAAGAACTTGTTGAGCATTAGAGAAAGTCCAAGGAATTATGGGACAGGGTTGAAGAACTTGAAAAACAAAGGGATGAGATGTTAAAAAAAAGGGATGAGCTATTAGAACAAAGGAGGTTAGAGGAAGAACAATTACAAAAGGAGTTAGTAGTGAAAAGGTTGCGGGAATAAAAGGATAAAGCTGAGGCTAAGAGGTTGGAAAAGGAAAAAGCGGAGAAAGAGAAACAACATGAGGTTGACTCTCAACCTAAAATAGCAGTTTGGAAACCACTTTCTCCTACAACCTCTTCTTCAACATAGGTAATAACCCCCCATGCTGCTCCCACATGGTTAAAGCTTGATTTAGAAAAGAAGCAAATAGTACAACCACAACCATTAAATTGGGATGAGATGATGAAAGAGATTGATAAAGAAAGACACAAGAAAAGGGAAATAGTGCTTCTTTCTACAAATCTTATAGATGCAGGGGTGATTATTGCTAAGTGTATAGTTCCTATGATGGAGAAGGATAGACAAGACATAAAGATAACTAATTACTAGCTGGGGACTGCCAATTTAGGTAGACCTACAATAAATCAACAAATGAACGTAATTGACATTCTAGCATCATCCACTAAATCTAGGATGATCAAGGAAAAGCAAAAGAAGGATGAAATCAAGGCCCAATTGGATCAATTGTATAAGTTTTTAAAGGATGTCTCCACTCCTATCAACCAACAAGTTGTTACCCCTGAGACTCCTATCTTATTAAGCAAGAAGGAAGCAAATGATTTGGTTCATATGAGAAAAAAGGTCGAGATGCTCGATAGATGGGTTGATCGACTCAACCAAGAAGTTGATGAGTTACTTGTTGAAAGTTTCAAAGTCCATGAAGGAGCACTGGAGATGGTAGGGGACATAGATTCACATATTGAAGCCTTGAGGATAGAAGAAGAGGAAAACAAATAGTATATCAAAAAGTTAAAAGAATTTAGTAAGTTGCCAAAGAAAACTCTCTTGGAACAATCCATCCTCGATGAAGATAATGAAGACTTCCTTGAGAAGACAAGGGACATAATCAAATTCAGGTCTTCATTTATTTATCAACATAGGGATGATATCCAATAAGTTGGCAAGGATTTGGATGAATAGGTTGATGAATTAGAGGCAGTTATTGCCATTTTGGCCAATATTGATATACCTGTGAAGGAAGGTTTACCCCTTGATAAATTAAAGGAGAAATGGAACAATAGATTTTAGAAGGTAATGCAGAAAGAAGAGGATGATGAGGACTTGTTGCTGGATAGGCTTATAGATATTAAAGATGAAGCAAGGGCTGCCCAAAGGTAATTAATCAAACTAAGAGATATGCATGAGATTTCCTCTGTAGAGGTAAAAAGAATTAATTTTTAGGATAGTTGGGTAGATGGCCTTGATGCAGCCATACTTCAACAAGTGTTTACTACTTATGATGAGTACCTTCAAGAGAAGATTGTGAGGGGGTGAGGTGGTAGAATAATGTTCCTTACAATTGGGCACCTAAAGACTTGGTCAATAGAGCAACCATCTTTCCTATTCTTTAGCAGTTGAAAGACAATTTCAATTTTGAATTCCTTGCAACTCGTTCCTCTTCACAATCACTTTCTTATTCTTCAGCAGATCAAAAGACTTCTTCAACATTGGATTCCTTCCAGTTTGCATCCCTCTTCTTTAGGAAGATTTTGGATAATGATATGACCCTTTTCAAGAGCAGAAAATCATGGAGGATTTCTTATCCTTGCTTGGTCGCCCTTGATATTTTGGATCTCATGTTTTGTATCCTTAAGTGGCATTCGATTGTCTCAGTCTTGGGGGCTATAAGAGAAAATTTGAATGATATAATAAAGGTTGGCTATTTGAAGAGAGATTAGCCACCTAGAGAGAAATACAGTGGTGATAGTGAATAGTTTAAGTTTTTTTTTAGTTCTAAGCAAGATACTTTGATAGTCTTTCTTACATTTTTTATGCAATCATTTGATTTTTAGAAGTTAGTTGTTAAATGATGATCTCAATGAAATATGGTAATTCATGTGTTAGTGGATTTTTCTACGCACAAATAGTTCTTATTTGATGCAATATCAATAGGAGAATCCAAATTTTAAACTATTTCATTTGATTGTCTATAAGTGTGATCTATTTGTGTCTATTGATTTTTCATTCCAATCAATGAGTTGATGTGTTTTGGATTTTTAAATAAATTTAATGAATGGTTATGGTGAATTGTATTTTGCACAATGGATGTATGGAGTAGTCTAGTTTATGCTATAGATTACATCATGTTATGGTTTTGGTTAGTTGAGAAAACACTCATTGTTTTAATACATGTCTAGATTTAAATAGGTTTACATTTATAATTTACTATTCTAAAGCTCTGATCTATCTTTTTCAATTTATTTAAAACCCCAAATTTTAGATTTCTTTATAAGATTTGGTTTGCATCCTTCTTACCAGTAGGCCCCTTGCATATTATAGCCATATTGACCACTTTGTAAAATAGTAGCATTGTGAACCAACATCAAGGACCTTGGGAGGTGATCAATTTAACCATTAATTATCTTTTTCAGGAGAGGTGAGGTGTTTATATCTTACCTGCATGTTGTGTGTCAATTTGGCATATCAACAGGACTAGGAAATGAAATTTTGGATCCTCATAATAGGACTCATTCGCCCTAGGGTGAATCTGTCCCAAGAGGACACTTAGCAACAACTTTTGGTGATTGGTACACATCAACTTACCTTCTCAAATCTACTAGAAGTCTTTTATTTCTGATTGAGTTCATTTATTATTTTTTAGTTTTTCTCCCAAAAGTGCATTTCATTCATATTTTACACTTTTTTGTCATAAAGGAAAATAGCCAAGATCTCCAATAGGGTTGAAGCACCTAAGGGTTGAAAGTCAATCCTAGCTTTGGGGATATCTTTTTCCTAATGAAATAAGAAAGATAGGTCCATCATATATTCAATCACCCCATTTTTACCTACCTATTTTTTAGTGTTTTAGTAATCCTATGTCATTTGTATGTCTCCATGTTCCTTGGAATGTATTCTAGGGGACATGAGAGAAAATAAATAAATTTTGGCATGTTCTATTATACTTTAAAGAGAGGATTTATTTTCAGTAGTGGTTACATGTCAAGTACGGATAGCGAATCTTTCTCGGGAATTGAAAATTGAATATGAAAGGTTTAAGAGTAGGAATCCAACATTAGAGAAGAAAAGGTGTCTGTTGTTGTTCCATTGGGAAGTTGAAAGGTCACCTAAGCATCAAAAAATGAAGGAGTTGGATAGGCTATGGGTTAGGCACCCATGTTGGAGTCTTGAATGTCCAATTAATATTTTATTAGGTGTTCTTAGCACAACCACAGTAGGAGGGTCCTCAAAGAGAACAATCTAGACCGTGCAACAAGAGTAACACAATGAAGGAAACACAAAATATGGAGGAAAATGAAGATGAAAATATTCTCATTAACATTTAACTCAATTACATTCAACCGACAACATTTGGGCTTATAGATTCAACTCATGGGCCTGATATAACATGTTCAATATTACAACATTCCAATATGCTCCTATATGCGAGTTGAACTCTTACAATTCAAATCAATCTTAATCCACTTAATCAACTACTAAATCTTCTACCACCTATTCTAATGATTGATTACAAGCTTTATACTATATCCGTGATTTTGGAAACATCCACGTCGGCCAAATATCATCACATTCTCCAAGGGAAGAAAATGTAACATGTGCATGAATAGGTCAGACTCAAATTTGAATTACTCATCAACAAGTGCATAAGATGAAGTGTGGACCTATATTGAAGGTTGAGGACACTCCACGAAACAATTAAAGTCACACCATTAAGATCCACAAGTCACGGGGATGGTCCACAATGATCAAACTGGCCGAAAAGTTTGAAATTATTCTAGTGCCGATTCAAGAATCTGTCAAGAATTTCAGAAGTGATAACTAGCTAGAAAAAGATCCAATCACGCTCAAATCTTGGAATAAGGGAAATGGACATGTAGATGATGCAATCCAAGATCCACAAGGAAAGATGATGAATCCACCAACATGAACTTAGAAAGAACAAAACAAGAAAAAAACTGAAAGAAAATATTTTTTTGGTTGTTGCAAGATTGCCAAGAATCAAGGATGCTCCTACATCACTTGTGGCTATCCAAGAAGATGGGAAACAATTTTTGCATGTTGTTTTGTGCCTCTTGTTTTGGTTTACCATTCATGGTTTTGCTTCCCATAATTTCTATAAATTGGAGCCATGGGATGGTAGTTTCAGATTGAGTTCTTGCATGTAATAGGGTTCTTCCGAGTTGATTAGAGACTAGTAAATTTGGTCTGAAAGGGTCTCTACATGTAAATATGGTGTCTCATTTTGGTTGCTGATTTTTGTATTGTGGTGTTTGTTGCAATCACATGTTAATTTTTGATTTGGTAATCTAATTTTCAGATCTGAATTCACTTGCATAAGTTCATATTGTAGCTTTAATTCACCTTGTTTTTCAACATTTTGTATCAGAGCTAACGGTTCCATTGAGAAGGGGATGGATTTCTCTTAAGTGTTGGAAGGTTTTTTGGCTACAATGGGAGCTTTTGTTTTGTGATATATTGTAGATTTCTGAAGAGGATTATTTACCATGGCTTCTACCTCTCTCTAGGGTATTGAGAAATTCAATGACACAGGATACGAGATGTGGAAACTAATGATGGAGGATCTTCTTGAAGAGAGAGATCAGTGGTTGCTAGTTTCATAAAAGATTAAACTAGTTGTAATGTCTGATGAAGATTGAAAAAATTTAGACAAGAAGGCATGAGGAACCATACGGTTGTGTCTCATAGATACTGTCCTCTTGAATGTCTCAACATAAGACACCAAATTCATGTTGTGAAAGAGGATAGGTGATATTTATCAAAACTAAATGTTTTTCTAACAAGTTATATCTCAAAAGATTATTATATTCATTAAGAATAAAATATGGTGATTCTATTAGAGACCATTTAAATTCTTTTAATATGATTATAAGTCAGATTGCACCAATAGATGTTAAGTTAGAAGATAAATATAAATGTATCTTATTTCTTTGTTCTTTTCCTAAATCTTGGGAAATTCTAATTGTTGTCATAGTAGTGGTAATGTAGAGCCATATATGGATATCATGATTTCCATACTTCTATTAGAGGAGATGAGGAGAAAGTCTATGAAAATGCATGTATGTTGTGGCACCATATATTGGGTCAAAATAGTGAAAAATTTCTTATGACCATTCTTAATAAGAAATTGGTTGATGATATTTCTGATTATTCTATTGGTAAAAAATAATTTCTATCAAAATTGTGTGTTTGGTAAACAAAATAGATCTTCATTTCCTAATGGAACTAATAAGGTAAAGATATTACTAGAGATCATTCAGTCAAATGTATGTGGACCAGTGGATGTTGAATCTTTAGGTAAATCTCGGTATTGTCTCTTTCTTTGATGATGTCTCAAGATACACATGGATTTATTTTACGCATTAAATCTAAATTTTTGACAAAGTTTAAGGAATTTAAGGCCTTATTTGAGAAGTAATCAAAATATAAGATAAAAGTGTTGAGATCTAACAATGGGGTGAATATTGTTCTAGTGAATTTAATGATTTTTGTAATCATGTAGGTATTTTTCGGTAGAAGACTACATATTATACTCCCCAACAAAATGGGGTAGCAGAAAGAATGAACCAAAATTTGATGGAAAGAGCTAGAAGCACATTGAGTTTTGCTAAGCTTGATAGATGGTTCTGGGAAAAAGCAATTGGTATTGCTTGTTGTTTGATTAATAGATCTCCTTGTTCATATCTTTTTGATAAAACTCCTTATGAAGTGTGGATTTGTAGAAATAATTCTATTTCACACTTAAGGGTCTTTGGTTGCAAGGATTTTGTTCATTTTCCTTAAGAGAAGTGATCTAAACTAGATCCAAAAGATCATAAATGCATCTTCATTGGTTACGATGATAATGTTAAAGGTTATAAGATTTGAAATCCTCTAACCTATAAAATGATCTTTCCTAGAGATGTGATTTTTAGGGAGTTTAGTGCTTACTCAGGAGAAGAACAACAAAGGGAGAAAGATAAGAAAAATATAGTGCACTTTGAGAAAAATATTGAAAAGAAAGAAGATGCACATGTGGAAGAACAATTAGGTGGATCTAAGGTTGGAGAAGAAGAAGTGGGTTCAAATAGTTCAAAGGATGTGTAGGATGAGCACATAGAAGAAGATGAACAAGTAGAGCCTGTTACTCCTACCTTGAGGAGGTCCACAAGGCAATTAAATCCAGTTGATAGGTATAGCCCATCCAATTTCCATTGTGTATTTTCTTTGTTAAGTATTGATGATGAACCTAGATCCTACAGGGAGACTCTCTCTTTAGAGGAAAGTAAGTCTTGGTTGTAGGCCATGCAAGAAGAGATGATGGATTTAGATAGTTGTGACACCTGAGATATTGTTAGTTTCTCCAAAGGAAGGAAGCCATTGGATGAAAATGGTTATTTAAAAATAAATCTAGAGAAAATGGTCGATTAGAGTGGTACAAGGCTAAATTAGTGGCTAAGGGCTACTCCTAGAGAGAGGGAGTTGATTTTTGGTGAAATTTTCTCTCCTGTTACTAAACTAACCTCTTTTATATTCCTATTATACATTACTATTGCTTGTGATTTTGAGATAGAGAAAATGGATATTAAAACTAATTTCTTGCATGGGGATCTTGAGGAGTAAATTTATATGTGATAGCCTAATGGTTTTATTGTGAAAGGAAAAGAACAATTGGTTTGCAAATTGAAGAGATCTTAGTACGGTTTGAAACATTCACCCAAGATGTGGTACCAAAAGTTTGATGCTTTTGCATTGAAGTTTGGTTTTCTTAGGATTGAGGAGGATCATTGTGTGTACATTAAGGTTATTGATGATTAGATTCTAATTATTTCTTTGTATGTTGATGATGTTTTGTTTTTTGGTAACAACAAGGTGATGATTAGTGAGCTCAAGGCACAAATTTCTAGCACATTTGATATGAAGGACTTGGGGGATGAAAAATATATTCTTACAATGGAAATTAAAAATTGATCAAGTTCACAAAAAGCTTTGGTTAAGTCAGACTATAAGTATGTTAATACCATTTTGCAGAGGTTTAATATGCATGATTGTAAACCACTTAGTACTCTATTTTTGTTTGGTGCTAAGTTGAGCTTAGATATGTGTCCTAATTTTGATGATGATGTTGAGGATATTTCTATGGTTCCTTATTCTATTTTCATTGGTAGTTTGATGTATACAATGGTTTGCACTAGACTAGATATAGCCTGAGCAGTGGGAGTTCTAAGAAGGTTTATGTCTAACCCTAGTAGAGAGCATTGAGTTTTTATTAAGATGGTGTTTATATATTTGTGATGTAATTCTAATTACTATTTTTTTTATCATGGTACTAATGATCTGGACAAGTTGTTAGACACACATGGATTTGTTGATGAAGATTGGACAAGTGACTTCAATATTCAAAGGTCTACAAGTGGTTGTGTGTTTACTTTGTTTGGAGGAGCAATACGTTGAATGATTAAGAGACAACCCATCATTGCTTTGTCCACCACTTAATTATATTATATTTATGTTACACATGCCTCTAAGGATGCGATATGGTTACAAAGTCTTGGTAATGGAGTTGGTTTTGATTGCAAGACAGTGAAGATTAGATGTGATAGTCAGAGTTTTATTTGTCTAGCTATAAATACTATATTTCATGCTCATACTAAGCATGCTAATTTTTAGTATCACTTTGTGTGAGAGATGGTTGAGAATAGTAAGGTCTTGATAGAAAATTTTGACACTTTGGATAATGTTACAAATTCTATTAGGAAGCTAGTGACCACAGTTAAGTTCTCTTGGTGTAGGAAGGCCATGGGCCTTGATCACTATACTCAAGTTTATGTTTTGTATCTCTTGGATGTAATTACAATGTCTAATGTCATGTGGAATAAAGTTAGGATAAGGTTACATTAACCTTATAATCCTATGTCATTTGTATGTCTCCATGTTCCTTGAAATGTGTTCTAGGGGACATGAGAGAAAAAAAATTTAAAAATGGCATGTTGTAATTATATTTTAAAGAGGATTTATTTTCAGTAGTGGTTACACATAAAATATAGATAATTAATCTTTCCTAGACATCCAAAATGGAATATGAAATGTTTTGGAGTGGGAATCCAATATTGGAGGAGGAAAGGTGTATGTCGGTGTTCCATTGGGAAGTGGAAAGGTCACTCGAGCATCCAGAAAGGGAGGAGTTGGATAGGTTGGGTTACCTGTACTCATGTTGGAGCCTTGAATATCCAATTAATATTTTATTATGTATTTTGGATGTTTAATATGATAGGTGTGGTTTTTTTCATGTGGTTTTGTGCCTCTTGTTTTGGTTTACCATTCATGGTTTTACCTCCCACAATTTTTATAAATTGGAGCCATGGGGTGGTAGTTTCATATTGAGTTCTTGTAGGTAACAAGGTGTTGTTGGGTTGATTAGAGATTATTAGTGAAGTATATTATTGTGCAATCTCATTTGAATATTAATAATATACTTGTCCTCTTTTCTCAGGTGAAGTTTCTTCTTGAATAAGTTTCTCCACGTAAATTTGGTGTCTCATTTTGGTTGCTGATTTTTATATTGTGATGTTTTCTACAATCACATGTTTATTTTTTATTTGGTAATCTTATTTTCAGATCTAAATTAACTTGCGTAAGTTCATATTGTATATTTCTTTCACCTTATTTTTCAACACCCACTTGGCCAGTGAGTCCACCTATAGTGAGCACTTCTATAATCTACTATAGCCAGTTACATTATATTATGAGCTAACCCTCACTATGATTTCTATTAGGAAAAGGTGTACAACACTCCTTTTCCTAACATTCTCCCACTTTTTGTATGCATTTCATAAGGGTAACAAGTAACCTCAATACATAAATCAAATGAACAATCCATATAGCCACATATACCATCATGGAATAAAAAATGCCCCATGTGCTCCATCAAGATACCTACAAAAAGAATCAAAGTGACTACCATCCCAAGCATGAATTCTCTCATCGACCATCATTCCAGTGCAAAAAGATAAGAATCCATCCAATAGATAAGCCACACAATCTGTCACAACGAAGCTTAAGTCCTGCTCAATCAATATCCCAAACACATACACTCAGTCCAAAGGTAACAATATGCACCAGTAGTCATCAAGATACACAAACCCATAGCTGAAATTACACCCACAACAAGTTCCAATACATCCAACTATCCATAACTCCAAGGTACACAAAATATAATAAACTAATGCCATAAACATATACACCCATAAATTGCAATCATAAACTCCATGTGCAAAACCTATCAAAGAATGAAATACACATCCAAGATCTCCCATTGCATGGGTAATGAAAATCTGAAAAAGATCAAGGCATACCAAGTCTACCAATAATATCATATAGAAAGTGTAAAAAACATCATGTAGTACCAAGGAATCATCCACAATGATATGCAAAACCTGTAAACCAATAACTTGTAATAACAACTCTCATCACAAGTCTCCATAGCTCTGCCAAGTTCTCCACACCCAACAAAGGAAAAAGATAAAGGAACCTCCATGTCATCACCCAAGAACATTAGTGAAAAAAAAATGACCACAAGCTAGTGATCACTATAGCTCCAACCAAACCTCAAACCAATGTAATGTGAAACCAAACATCTAGGAAGATAACCAAGACCAAAGAGAGAAACTCTACACATCATATACCTATAGAAAAATATCCTACATACACCTCTAAATGCCAACTGTGTCAAGTATGATCTCCTCCACAACACCCCAAAATTAAAGCCATGACAATAGCCAACCATTCAATCACCAAGATCAAACATAACATATGTATCATATAATCAACATGGATGTAAGCCTCTCACAACCAAAGAAGATCAAACTAAATCAAATCCCAATGAAGGAAATATTCCCAATACATGTCCTAAAATCAAAATTAATGATTGTAATCACAATGCATAAGGAGATAAACCTACCAACACTCCTCAATTGAACCCTCCAAAACCATATATCCATAGCTCAAGATCCATATGCATGAGAAGATAAAGCATAAAACATAAAGCACCTAAAAGTAACAATTATCAATACCTCTCAAGTGAAACTGCCAAGAAGACCAAGAGTGGGGAATGGGAATTCTCCTCCAAGATATCCAATTCATCATGAATCATTGAAGAACTCTCTCCTCATAGGTCCATGTTGAACTCACGTCCAACCAAGGTCTAGGATCCTCAGACTTCCTGCTGAAATCTCATCAAGAGTAACCATCTCAACACATGTCTCTAATCACACAAGAGAACTCAAGCCTCACCTATGTCTCCAAGTATCCATGAGTACGTATAACCAACACATCCATGCCAAACTCCAAATGCAACATAGCACCATCATGAAGTAATCAAGCAAATGATCAATTTACTCAATACCAAGAGAACAATCCAAGATTAAAGTCATATATCCAATCATGAATTAGGAACATAACCATGACATCATGATCTCACACCTCCTCAAAGTGTATCATATGATCCAAAGAACATAACATGCACCTGTATCGTGCCAAAACTCCAATCCGGAATTAGGAGTAAATCATGACATAATAGCATAACCATCATATCAAAAATAAGGATCACATATAAAAAAAAACAAAGCATGAAACCTCAACCATAGACTAAAGAAGTTATGTATGGCAATAAAAGATGTCAACATATCCAAACCACATGCATATAACCATCCTCTATCAATGAAACCTCATTGCATAGAAGTGGAATCCAAGAATCCATCCATGACACCAACAGACATTGCAAAAGATCATCCACCATCAAATGGTGAATCCACATCACTTCCAACAACTCCCACTGAAAAGTGATACCGATTCACACATGGCATCATGACAACCATCCTCTCCATGAAGATCATCTAGTTCTACACACACACAATTGCAATATCAGTAACATACAAGTGAAACCAAGATCTACAAGCCAAGAAGATACCTACAACCACCAAACCATCATAAACATATCCAACACCACCAATCCATTTTTGGCAAGAGACATTGAAATTTTTTTTTTGGTGTTGTCCTTGATGGCAACCCTAGTTGGTTCCACACGTCATCATTTTCTCATACCTGCAGATAGATTGAAGACAGTCAAGGAAGAACATAGTATCCAACATTTTTGTGTTCATCGATTCACATGCATATTTTCTATTGTTATTTTGAGTTTTGGATCTTATGGGAGGTTGATCAATGTATACCTTGTGTTATCTAAAAATCTCAGTGCCTTGTATCAAGTTGTGTGCAAGTCTGGAGATCCTGTTGGATATTTTTTTGTTCATCAATGTTTGGTGGCCAACCCAATTGATATAATGTGTCACAGATATTCGAGGATTGTTTACTCAAATGTTTTTGTGTTTGAGCATTTTGATTTGGGTCCAAGCTAAGTTGTGGCCGACCATTGTGGATGTGCATTGAATATTATTCATGATTTGAGCCGTTAGTTGTAAATATTTTTTAAGTTTTATTAAAGCCGACATGTTGCGATTAAATTCTTAGTTGCAGATATATATAAATGATCAATTATATCATTTTGGTGTGTGAATAAGGTGTGTCGATATGTGTTGCAAATATCAGAACGACGATTATGCACAGTTTCACTTGTGCATTAAATATTTTCTGATGCGAGTTAGAGCAGAGTAGAGAAAAATTGCAGAATCAGTTAGAAGGACAAAAGATCGACTACTGAGCCTAACTGGAATTGTAATCAAGAATTTGTAGATGCTACTCTCCCAGTTCATTCCTTTTGATCTAATCCAAATCTTTGTAAGGTAGTGTGCCTTTCTATTTTGAGCAGTGAGCTCTAGGCAGTGCACCTGAATGCAAGTGCATTCCCACATTGTAAACTTCCTTTTGACTATACTCAAATCATATTGTGGATTGGACATCCACCGTGGTTTTTCCCCTAACATGGTTTCTACATAAAAATACTTGTGTTATGGTGTTGTGGTTGCTTGATTTATTTTCATGCATTTTTCTTTTGGTTGAATGTTTTAAGTGGGTTCAAGATCATAATAATAAATTTAATTTTTCTAGAACACTGATTCACCCCCCCTCTCATTGTTGCTTGTTTCCAACAATTGGTTCAGAGCTAGTTCCTTGAAAGAAGTCTAACATCTTGGGGAGAACTTGGAAAGTGTTTTCAATGGATACAGGTAGTCTTCAACAACAAATTTTGGCTGCCTTGGATGATCTTGACAAGTCAAAATCTGAGAACTAGGAATTGTAGGAAAGTCTTGAGAATGCAGAGAAATTCATTCAGTCATTGAAAGACAAAATAAATGAATCAAGGGAGAAAAGAAAGGAATTATGTGATCAACTTAAGCAAAAGAATAGAAGCATGAATGATGAAAAACTGAGTCATTCCTTGAAGGAGAAAACAAAAGAATGTGAAAATTTATTGAAAGAAAATGCTTCCCTAAAGCGTGAGATGGAATATATCATGATGAGAATTACCAAGGAGATTGAAGATAAAAGGAAGAATGAATAAAAGCTTGCTCAATCCTTGAAAGAAAAATCTAAAGAATGCAGCCAATTGGAAATTGAATTGGAACAATCTAAAAACAATGAGGAAGTGCTTAAAAAGCAGATTGATGGTCTCAAAAATGAACTTAATACTGCAAATGAGTACAAGAAGAAATTCAAAGCTAGCTCAGCCAAGCTTGATGAACTGATTAAAGGTTAGAGGACCGATGGTGACAAGCGAGGTCTTGGCTATGAAGAAGGAGAAAGTTTCAGATCCAGACAAGGGAGGTTTGAGCAAGGAAATTAGACGAATGGAGCTAGAAGGAATTTGGTAAGACAACCAAATGCTCAAAGATTCAATGGTTACTATTTTACTTGCAATAAATTTGGTCATATGGCTTCTCGGTGTATAAGCAGGATGAATCCAAGTGGACCAACATTCTCAGGTCAGTTCTTTAATTGTAATAAGTTTGGTCATAATTCAAATGAATGCAAAAATGTGATGAACAAATTTCATAAAGATTTTAGATGCTATGCATGCAATAGAATTGGGAATTATGCTAACCAATGCAAATCAAGGAAAAATCAGTGGAACAGTAGGTCTAGATAGATAAATGTTGTGTGTTACAACTGCAACAAATTTTGCCACACTGCTAGATTTTGTTGGAGCAGAAGAGGTCTGGTAAAACAAAACATGTAGCAGGATGTTAAGGGAAAAGGTAAAGTCACTACAAATGTGATCAAGAGACAAATGCAGAAGAAATGGGTGAAGAAGAATCCCTCTATTGAAGGAAATGTGCCAGCACCAGAATCTTCTTTTGGTAATTCCTCTAGGAATTAGTTTTAGGCCTTTTCCCTAGTGGGAGCTATCAAGAAAATATCTTAACCCCCTGCCCCTAATTGACACTGAAATGTGGATAAGTCTTGTAAGTGCATAGATGCTTTTTAGATGTTGTCTCTGATCTGGTAAATGAGGAGGTGAATGTAGATACTAAGGATATTTAGATTCCTCCTAATGTGGATAATATAGAAGTACCTATGGGGACTGAAGCTCCTAAGGTTGTATTAGCTAAAGGAAAGGAGATGCCAAATAAAGAATTTGAAGCTCCTAAAGACAATCAAGAAATAGTTACTGAAGAACCAGAAGTTGAAGAAGAAAAGGTTCAAGTTAAGGAAATTCCAATGGAAGCAAGAGACACTGCTGAGGCAGTGAAGAAATTTTTGGTGGAACAACAAGAAGAATTTGATCCTGAATTGGTTGAAGGCCCGACCAATCTATCCACCTTGTCCCCAATTTATAAAATGAAAGTTGCATCTTTTTCCTAGGCAAAAGCCAGAGAAGAATTACTGAAGTCCCACATTGAGGATAATGAACTTTTGGGTCTTGCATTTGGAGTTCTAGAGAAAATTATTCCAACTCATGTTAAGGATCTGTCTGGTTCCTCTTCTAGTGAAATGAAGAAGCTCATAAATTCTATAAGTACTCATTTTAAGTCTCTTGAAAAATCAGCCATGGTTAAAGTGAAAAAGGAGTTTGATGGAAAAAGATTTAGTAGGTTGAAAGAAATGATAAAAATGATAAAAATATGTTAGCCACCTATATGAAGAATATTCAAGGTTCTCTATTTGAAGGTGGAAAGGCCTATAAGTCATGTTTAGTTTTTTTCCAAATTTACTAAAGACAATGAGAAGAAGGTGAAGGATCTTGAAAAACAATTGGCTACCATTTCTGATGCTTTTGATCCATTACCTTTTGATGTTGGTAAGTAGGAAGGTCAAATAATATCTCTACTTGAAAAAATAAGGAGCTTGAAGCATTAAAATGACAAGATTATAGGAAGAGAATGTGAGCTTAGAGGACTAATTGGTCCAAAGATTGAAATAATGGTGAGTGCATTAAAGGAAGCCAGAGATGCTATGGCAGTTAGTGACCCAATGAATCTTGAGTCTGCAAAGACACAATCTTATTTAGTTTGTGGTCACATAACAATTCTGGAGAGTCTCAAAAGGGTTTGGGACACAAATTTAAGTGTTTTGAAGAGAGATTTTGTAGATGTTTTCAAATTTGTGTAAGTCACAAGATTCTTGCTTGTACAATTTGAAATTTTGATTTTTTTAATGGTTTCCCTAGTTTTTCCATTGATGTCAAAGGGGGAGAGAAGTACAGTGAAAAATACATATTCATCTTAGGGGCAGTTGCATTTCTGAGTTGAGATTGAAGAATCTTTTTGAAGTTTTGAAGTGGCAATATAATTCATGTTGGTACTGATCCGACACTTCACTAAGTGTTTCCATCAATGCTAACGGAGGAGATTGTTGGAAAGAGACACTGTAATTTTTTTTGGTGTTTTCATTTATGGAAAACATATTCGGTGATTGGATCTGCACATTATCATTTGCTTATACCGGCAGACAGATTGAAGATAGTCAAGGAAGAACAGAACATTTCGCAGTTTTGTGTTCATCGATTCACATGCAAATTTTTTGTTGTTATTTTGAGTTATGGATCTCATGGGAGGTTGATCAATGTATGTCTTGTGTTATCCAAAAATCTCAATGCCTTGTATCAAGTTGTGTGCAAGTCTAGAGACCCAATTGGATATCTTTATGTTCATCAGTGTTTGGTGGCAGTTGACCCAGTTGATATAACGTGTCACGAATATTCGAGGAGTGTTTACTCAAATGTTTTTGTGTTTGAGCATTTTGATTTGGGTATGAGCTAAGTTGTGGCCAACCATTGTGGATATGCATTGAATATTATTCATGATTTGAGTTGTTAGTTGTAAATATTTTTAAGTTTTATTGAAGCCAACATGTTGCGATTAAATTCTTAGTCACGGATATATATAAATGATCAATTATATCATTTTGGTGTGTGAATAAGGTGTGTCGATGTGTGTTGTGAATATTAGAAGGGTGATTGAGCAATTATGCACAGTTTCACTTGTGCATTAAATATTTGTGATGCAAGTTAGAGTAGAGTAGAGTAGAAGTGTAGAATCAGTCAAAAGGACAGAAGATCAACTATTGAGCCTAATCAGAACTGTAATCAAGCATTTGTAGATGCCACTCTCTTAGTTCATTCCTTTGGATCTAATCCAAATCTTTGTAAGTCAG
The DNA here is from genome assembly GCA_007258455.2 of Sequoia sempervirens. Lineage (NCBI taxonomy): Eukaryota > Viridiplantae > Streptophyta > Pinopsida > Cupressales > Cupressaceae > Sequoia > Sequoia sempervirens. Next base: position 6,074 of record VDFB02143205.1, on the reverse strand, counting down.
TGTGCCTTTCTATTTTGATCAGTGAGCTCTAAGCAGTGCACCTGAATGCAAGTGCATTCCCACATTGTAATCTTCCTTTTGAGTATACTCAAATCGAATTGTGGATTGGCCATCCATCGTGATTTTTCCCCTAACAGGGTTTCCACATAAAATAACTTGTGTTATGGTGGTGTAGTTGTTTTCTTTCTATTCATGCATATTTATTTTGGTTGTTTGCTTTCTGTTCATGCCTATCTTTCCAGAAATATCAATTCCCACTCGGGAAGTAGCAACTACCAGTGTGTCAGCTCCTCCTCAATCTATGTACTACACATATCGGAATGCCCCATAGAACATTGCTTCTACATTCAGATCTTCAAATAATGATTTGAGTGACGTCAAGGAGATGTTGTGGGTTATGGCCAATGAAATAACTATAATCAAGTGAAACCAGTCCGTGCCCCCAAAGCCAACTTATCAAAATTATCAAGGTAGAAGGTCTTCTTACCTACAAAACTAGTTCTAAGGAGGACCTCGCACAAATCCCCATACACAAACAACTAATAAAATAGTACCTATTCCTTCCCCATTACAGAACACCAACCCAAGCTCGAGCAGAGAACTAACGGTGGGGTAGAAAAATTTAGTTGATGACATCAACCCCTAGTGCTTCCCCTGTGGTGATACACATATTCCCTGAAATTGCCTGCGCGGAAATCTACAACAAAAGGTGGCGGGACAGTGCAACCAAGGCATGAATTTAGACCACGGAGGTTATGTATATGCCTCTCCACAAATGGAAAATGTGGTTCGTACTACACAAATGCAAGGGATGTCCTTGGAGCAAGAAACAAATATTGCTCCCAATCACACGCTCTTCTCATGGATGGAAGAAGAAGAGTCGGTGTTCACCAACGATGCAACCGCATCAAAAACACTACAAGTGCAATCCAATTATAACACTTGCTCCAAGCAAAGATTTATAGGTGAAGCAGTCGCCCCATAGCTAGTTAGTCTGTAGCCCAAAAGTGATTCCGACCAGACATTTGGTACCCCCACAGTGGTACAACAATGTCTTTCATGAAGGGAAATTGTTATAACCAAAGGTAAGGAGAAGAAGCTTCCAAATTGGCCACCCTTCAATGTGGTGGAACAATTAAAAATATCATCCTCTAATGTGTCCCTTTGGAATATATTAGCTATTCCAGAGTAGAAGACATTGTTGCAGAAGGCCCTCCAAGAGGATGCAAGCACAAAGCCAACATAGCAATCATTAAAGGGAAAGGCCATTGATCCATCACCCCCTGCCAAAGTTCTCACATATAGCATAGAGTCATCCTCTACTGAGGTTAAAGATAATCCAAATCCAAAGTCCTTTTTCCTAACTCTTATTGTGGGGAAGAAATTATTGCACAATGCTATGATTGAATCTGGTGCTAACACTATAGTTATGCCCAAGCAAATAGCTAAAGCCTTAAGGCTTAGCTATGAACCCATAAAGAGGGGGTTAATGCAGCTTGATGGAAACAAGGTTGAGACTATAGGTCTCTTCAAGGACCTTCCATTGACTCTATTCTCCTACCCTAGCATCATAGTATCGCAAGATACTATGATTATAGACGTCCCCCCATGTTCGGTCTCTATCTATCCCAGGAATTCACTTCAAAGGTAGGCAGATACCTTTCTCTAGACTGGTCACACATGATCCTCAAGACAAAACATGGAGCTAAGATGAAAATAGTATCTAAAGCTCTACATCCAGAACATGTGGCTGATGAAGCCATTATCAACTTTGAGGCCGCTCATACCTCTATCACCAAGCAAGAAATGTATTGCACTGAGCTGCTAGAAGATGAAAAGGTGCCTGGAGATCAGACTGATCAAGAAGATGTTCTCTTGAGTGAATACATAGGCGTTGATCCTTTCAAAAACTATCATGCTGGGCTGTATTGGGAACCCATGTAATTGTTACATGTTTTTTCACCAAACGAGGATTTGGCCGACATATTTAACGCTTAGTGGAATTGCAGCCATGTTCTAATGTTGTTTCACATTATTGTTACTTTTTGCATCGAAAGTAACGCTTTATGCATTTTAGCGAAGTAATGAGCTGCGTGAGCGCCATTCAGATGTTGCGCTTTAAAAGAAATACGTAACTAAGTACTTGAGAAAAATAGCATTTCATATGCTTTCATTTATTCCGTAGAAAAACTCATATTTTACAAGGCTTCATTTGATTTCACAATCATAATAGTATTACAACATTGCATGAAATGCATTTTCTTTTCAATTGAAAAGCAAAATTGAAATCAAAGATCCACACAAGCCGTGGATATAACTGTGACAACACATTTCTAATAGCACATTGCACTACTGAAGATGCAGAAAGGAAGACACATATGCAACAACATAATCATCATTGCCTGATTATCGACGCTTGATGTTGAATGGTGTACCTCATCATCTCGAGCTTCGTCGACCTGTAAGAGGAGAAGAGGGGTGTCAGTGGCTCCGACTATGATGTAACTTATATGATGCACCTACAATAGTACAACATACTATTAGCAATGCATTGAAACAATCAATCAAGTGCAGTATGAAAGAAGTTAGTTGAAGAAGAAATAGCAATATCATGATCAACATGTTCTGTTTTTATGCTAACACTGTTTGTTTCCTTGTGCAGGTATAGGTAAAGTCATGAAGCTGAACATTATTTGAAGACCATGCATGTGGAGTAAAATGGGCTCCCACAAGGGTCGAGCTCGGCATGCTTCCCTATTCATTAAATGGGCTGATTTTAAAAGATACTTTATCATATTCATCAAATGAAATGAGAACAACTGAAAGAGTAAAATAGAGAATCCATCAAGTAGCAAAACCAACTATTCATTCATAACGATTAGGGTTGCTTTCTGAAGGCTACACGTGAACAGTGAGTTTAGTTCACTTAAAGAATTTAACTGAGTACATTTACATCATAAATTTCTGAATAACTTCATTTTCTGTGCTGATTGTAATCAAATGTCATGTGAGTTTCAATTCATCAATTCTTTCTTGGATAGTGAACATGCATACATTATGCCTTAATGGTTTGATTTAATTTTCATTGTCAAAGAGGACAAATTTTAAGAGCAGTTTGTACAATGAAATATAAAAATGCATGAAGAGTACCATGTTGCTCAAGAATACAAACACAGATAGTGCATTTGAGTATTGAATGGAGTTTCTAGTTCTAAGTTGACTGGTAAAGTGAACACAGTATTATGAATATCAAGAAAGTGATCATTCCAAAATATTAAAGAAAGAGTAAGCTTTGTCTTTCCAGAATGAGTTCTAAGTGGTCAATTATGCATATGAATTGGTGAATAAGGTGTAGTCCATTATGACTCAATGTTACAGCTAAAGTCCTACATAGGTGCCTCAAACAGGATTGTGTATCAATGATTAGTGGAGGACAACAACCAAAAGTGATGCAATGTCTCAATTTTAAAGTCCCTATGAAGTTCAAGAGCAGAAGGTAGAGGTTGCTATGTTAAGTTTAAGGAGTGTCGGAAGGACATTTAAGTATACGCGGAATACAAGCATGGAAATTCTCCTCTTCACAATGAACTTATATAGAAGCCTTCTCAAGGTATTACATTTTTTTCTGCCATGATTCTAAGTACCTGGAGAGTATTCTCGGAATGTGCATTAGATGTTTTCTTTTAAGGTAGTCTACAACTCCATGTCAAGGATAGTTCCTGTGACAAGAGTGCAGATGTTTTTATCAAAAGGGAAAGAAATCACGAGTCAAATTCAGGTTTTATACAACTATTGAGGTAAGCTACAGAAATGCTAAAGCGGAGTTCTGAGTAATATGAGTCAAATGAATATGAACAAGCACATAGACTCTTGTTGTTCCCATCATGCTCTTTTTATATTTCTGAAGGCATAATAAAGCAAACAACAATAATGCAATAAGTTGTTTTCTTTTGAGACATACAAAATGCTAAGGAGGTTAAAAGTAAAGATAAATATTCAAGGCATCCTTTTGTTACATAAGTGAAAGCAAAAGATCACTGGTTATTTGAGTTGAATCCTAATATTAAATACAACAAATAAACATGATTTTCATCATTTCCAGATTATTCAGTTGAGATCTTGTCAGAGCAATAAGGTAAAAGTTTTGTCATATTTACAAGATAAGCAGCAGGATACAGTTGAAATCCTAAGAGTGAATGCAAGCAAATATCCAGTTTTATCACCATTTTAAGCAAATATGGGAGGTTGAGTTCTGTCAGGAAATAAGAGTGCATGCTTTTGGCTTTGAAAATTTTCAATACTCATGATGTTGTTTTGTTCCAGAAGTTGAAAATAGGCCACTATTTTTTTTGTTTAGCTCAAGTCATATGGGTAGAAACGAACAACAGTGACTTCATATTTTCAATTGCTTTCGAAAATATAGAAATGCAAAATGGTGTGAACCCATATGGGTTTTATATTAAGCAACAATATAACTACAAAATATGCAGATTTCGGTGCTGTTTCGAGCTTCAGAGGAGAAGAAATGCAATTTTCTTTGATAATTTCAAAGACCCACTTTCAATTTAGCATCAGAATACAGAAAAATTAATTACAAAGATAACCCATGTGAAATCTGGAATAAAATAGCAAGAATATAAAGCAAATGTAAGTTCTCTAAGTTGGGTCGAAATAAAGAGGAAGAGAGGCAATTTTATTCAGCTTTCTTTGATACCCATATGCAAAAATATTATCAAATTGACATAATGGTCGATTTTATGTTCTGGGTCGAACCCAAAAGTCAAGAAATTGTTTCCTACAGTGCACATTGGGCACGGCTTGAATATGGCCAGAAATTTATTAGCAAAGAAGAGATTTTTTTTAAGTCTCAAGAGAGCAGAATGTTTGGTAAGAAAAATTACTAGTTTTATTTCTGATGGAGCATTCAAGCCGCGACTAGAACTTCCAGAATGCTTCCAAATGCCAAGGGTTCGAGCCCGTAAGAACAGCGAAGCTCTCATGGTAATAACAACATAAATAGCAATGGTTGATGTAGCCACATAAAATGCAGAATAAGGACATTAGAATGTGTAAAGACATGGCGTCAAGGCCATAATAAACAAAGTGTGGAGCCATAGAAGCTTTTAAACTATCGAAATAGCTTACCCTTGCATAGTGTGAAGAAAGAAAAAGCAAGTCAAGCTTTCATGGAGTGAACTGTAGAGTTCAAGCTCGAGCTTGTTGTGGCCAAAGGAGAGCAAGTACAAAGAGCTTTCAAGATGAATTCAAGCTCACAGGCCAGCCAAGCAAACAAGGTCAGAAAAAGTGTAAGGAAAAATCAGAGAAATAAACTCATGAGCTCGTGACGGTCCGCGACCTTAGGGCCTTTTGGGTATTCAGTAGAAAGTGAAAGAACTTCAATATAGATGGAACGAATCTTACCCACTAGAGTTTCAGATCACTGGAGTACATGGAATAGTTCCTCAAAGCATTGGAACTCGAGATTGATAGAGTCATGGCGGCAGAGCTTCTTTCCTTCAAAGTTGAGAAGTGAAAATGAGTGATCATTAGGGTTTGACCTTGTTTTGATCAAACCCTAATTCAACCCTATCATCATCCAGAATGTTCAATCAAGGCACGTGGTGAATATCAAATGAAGGTCTAAATTATAACTTATGCCTTATGCCTTTGTTAAAATCTGAGTTTAAAGCTTATGTGAGGGGGGCTGAATTTTCTTTCTTAGGTCAAGGGTTAAGTCTTTTAAGACTTTTCCTTTCCTTAGTGTTTCGACCTTGAATATTGAAAAATCAATTATGGGTGAGTTGTGGAATAATTCTATGACTTAGGGTCAATAATATTTTTAGGGTTTATTTCTTTAATTGATTTTAGAGAAATCAATTGGAGTTTTAATGAAGGATGATTATGTAAATGTGTTTTTATGATTTTTGAGAAAATCCAGAACATTATAATGGAGGAATAAGGAGATTTTCTTTTTTGCAAAAGATTTTCAATCTTTAATTGCAAAAAATAGACAAATTGTAAAAATCCGCACCTTGTAAAGCAAAATCATAAAGCGATATTCTATAAGTTGCTTT
>VDFB02143204.1:0-15317 GCA_007258455.2 Sequoia sempervirens | reverse complement strand
CTCTAAAACCTCCTCTAACATCAATACCTTGTTCCTTACCTTGATTTTATCCTTCTTGTTCTTTCAATGGTTGTTTTGGTGTAGAAACTACTCCTCTTCCTCTTGCACTAGTACCACCTCTTCCTCTCACTGATTTCTCTTGTCTCCTTTTAAGATTTTCCTCCACCCTGATTGCTAATTGAAAACATTCTTGCACAGATTTTGGGTTAGCAACAACAAGTTCATCTTGTATATTAAATTTGAAACCACCTAGATATCTAGCCACCTTTTTAGCCTCATCTCCATCCCTTCTAGACCTTATGCTTAGTTTGTAAAATTCATCAGTGTAGGCTTTAACATCTAGTTCTTTTTGTTTCAAACCTTACAACTTCTTATACAGTTGAACCTCACAGTCCTTTAGAAGAAACTTACCTTTTAATTTTTGTACCATCTTGTCCCATGAAGTAATCCTTGATTTTCCTTTCTTTCTTCTCTCTTCTTGCTCATAGTCCCACCATAAAAGAGCATGTCCTTTTAGCTTTGTTTTTTCCACCTTCACCATCTATTCTTCTAAAATATCTTCACTCTCAAAGTAATTATTCATATCAACAATCCAATCAATCAATTCCTCTTCATTTAAATTACCACCATAAACAGGGAGATCAACTTTTACCTTTATTGATTCACCTTTCACTACTTTTAGCATCTTCACCATTCTCTGATCTTCAAGATCCATTTCTTCATCAACATCCTCACATTCTTCATCTTCTTTTGTTTCACTCTCTTCATTTACTTCTCTCCTTTTCCTTGTCTCCAAGGTAGCAAGCCTTTCCAAAACTGCATTACGAAATTCTAGAAGCTTAGCATGCTTCTCTTTCAGATCTTGCAACTCCCTTGCAGCACCAACACCTCTCAAAGGCATCTTCACCAAACAAATTTCTTCTATCCTACAAAAATCAAACCGATCACCAACAAAAGATCTTGTTCCTATAGCTCTGATACCACTTTGATGCAATCAAGGTGGTGATGACCTTCAATCCAACACAAAATGATCAACCATAAACCAAGAAATCTGCCTGTGAACACAAAATTCTCAACTTGACTCAATCACTTCACAAGAGGCTTCTAATCCTCAAAACACAAAAATTGGGATTATCTTTTGGAGAAGGTCGTACAATGGCCACCCAAACATCAAATAAGCTTTAACATAGATCCCAAAACAAAATCTCAAAAGATCACCAAGGGTTTATTTGCAGCAATATGGAGATTCACTAAACTGCCTTGTTCTAGGGCTACTAAAGTAGCCCAAAATAACAAAGGAGGTACCTCTCAAACACCCTATTTTCACCAAAAATATTTTGATAGACTTTAATTGTGTTCTAAAACCATGGATCCCACCATTTTTTCCCTAATTCAAGACCTTTTAATTATTGTTTCATAAAACCCTCCATTTCAAGCCAAAACACCTAGGGTTTATTATAAATCACACTACCCAGGATTCTCATACACAAGCAATGCATCAAAAAAATTTCATATGCTCTGTACATGGTCACAAAACCACCACAAGTCCAATCCCTTCACTGCTTCATGAAAACACCTTCTTGACTCCATTATTTCAAGGAAACATGCATTATTTGACCCTAAGGAATCATCTCAGACCACACCAAGTGGTTCAACTACCTACCAATCCATGTAAAGGCCTAATTTACAATGTTTAGGACCCACTACACAAGGCACAGTAAAAAAAGAAAGTGGAATGGGTCACTGTTCCATTTAAAAGCCTCTCAACCCTTAAATCTATACAACAAGCTGCTATAGAAAATGAATGATTTCTTCCACAAAATACAGAGTTAGAATCCCAATTAGACCCAAATAAAGGATAATACATATATCTACGAACCAAAGAAGGAATTAGATCATTAAATCCCTATAAGATTCCATACAGGTTGTGTAAAGTTCAGGAAAATAGAAAAAACAAAGCCAATTTGTAGAATATGGACGTTGTTATTGATATGAAACTTCAAAAACAATTATCAACCAGCCTTTGCTCAAGCTATTGAAGGCTTTAAATACAATTTTCAAACCAAAAATACCTTCCCAATGTTCTTAACTACCATTCAAATTCTATTAACCCTTCATATTCTCTAATATTGCATTTTAACAACTTTTGTTTTGTCCTTAACAATATTTGCATTTTTGTGCAATATTTTTAACAACTTGACTCCTAAGACACTATACCACCCAAATACATTGTAAATGGCATTTTTAGACCTTATTTAAAGAAAATAAACTCAATAAACCATTTCAAACTTCCTAGACACATCTATGATCAATATCAAATGTTCAAATTTTGAAAATAAGGTGTAGATGCTCCTGCACCAAGATGTTTATTATGAGTGGTATTTTATTATCGAATGGGATTTTATTATGTGATGGGGTGGATAAGCAACTAGACATGTTGAAGACCACTTCCCATTACATCTGATGGTGATGATCATGTAAGTTGTCTGTTTATTATGGAAGTGTTTAGCTGAGTGACACAAAAGAGGGTGAGTGGGTGTATGATGGGGTTGGGATCATGGTAGAAAAATCTCTCTCATTATTAAATTTTAGGTGGATGGATGGATGTATTGCAAGCTATAGTTGGTAGGATGGGCAGATGGATTTATTGTGGATGACATAAAAAGTTACCTAATAGATGGTGGACATGGCCCTAAACTTGGTGCCTATTTTCCAGGTTTTCACCATGGTACTTTTCCAAGGTACCATAAAGTGGTTTTCACCATTGGACATATTATTTCTCTTTACTATTTTTTATTTTTTTTATACTTTTTTATATTTTTGATTTTTTTATATTTTTGTTTTTATTTTTATTTTTGTTCTTCTTATGTGATGAATTTTTTGATATGGACGATATTCATGGGTTCTTCAAGGGGAATTACCTCTATGGTAGCTAACTAATATGCCCCTGATCCATAGTTTTCCATGACAATGTAAGGGCCTAACCAATTAGGTTCAAACTTGCCCTTCTTTTCTCGTTCCTACAAGTTACATTGATTTTCCTTAAGAACAAGGTCTCCAATGGAAAATTCTCTAGGCTTGTTCTTCTTGTTTTAGGTTATGTGGAGCTTTTTTTGATATGCTCTGATATGGTTGAGGGAATTTAAGTGTTTCTCATCTGGAAGCTCTAGTTGTTGAAGACGTGCTACATGATATTCTTCATCATTAATGAGATGTTGTAGAGAGATTCTCAATGATGGGAGATCAACCTCTATTGGTAAGATAGGTTCAGTGCCATATACCAGGGAATAGGGAGTGGCTCTGGTAGTTGTGTGAATGCTAGTACAATATGCCCATAGGGTAGGATTAAGTTGTAGGTGCCAATAACGACCAACTTCATTGATCGTTTTCTTTAATATTTTTAAGATTTTTTTGTTTGTGGACTTGGCCTGGTCGTTTGCTTGTGGGTAATATGGAGTGGAAAAATGTTGTTGGATGTGGAATTGTTGACACAAATTATGAAATTCCTAGTTTTTGAAGGGATGCCCATTATTTGTGACTATGGAAGAAAGAATGTCGAAGTGACAAATGATGTAATGGAGTATGAATTTGAAGATTTGTTTCCTTGTAACATAGGTCATAGGTATGGCTTCGACCCACTTAGTAAAATACTCAATGGCAGTGATTATGAATTTATGACCATTTGATGATGTAGGTTGTATCTTGCCAATGAGGTCTAACCCCATCATGATAAAGGTCACGTAGTAACAATAGGTTGTAGTTCTTGTGATGGTGCATGAATCAAGTCACCATGATGTTGACAAGGTTTGCATACTTTGACCAAGGTAATTGCATCTTGCTCCATTGTGTGCCAATAATATCCCATACACAGTAACTTCTTAGCTAGTGCTGGTCCACTAGAATGAGGCCCACAAATACCCTGATGTATCTCATTTAGGGCAGTTTGAGCTTCTGCCGAGTCTAAAAATCTAAGGAGGGTTCCATAAAAAGAGTGGCAATAAAGGGTGTATCCAAGAATAGTGAAACATGATGTTTTGCGGATAAAGGATTGTTGTTGTGAGGTTGAGAGGTTGGGTGGGATGGTGTTGTTGCATAGATACTTGTATATGTCTTGATACCATGGAGAATCAAGACCAACAATGTCACCAATCATTTCAGATTCATGAATATCATAAGCAAGAACCAAAATTTGTTCTATCAGGAACTCATATTGTTGACTGTTTTGTGGTACATCAACAAGGGAACCAATGGTAGCCATGCCATACATTGCTTTGTTGTTTACCCATGGTATCTTATCAAATTGGATTTGTGTGAAGTACTCTTTGAAGTTGTTCACCATGCATTTGTAAGGCAATATCTTGTCATCCTTTGTTTGATATTCATCATTTACTTGTTTGATGACTAATTGGGAGTCACTATATACCTGTAGTTTTGTAATCTTCCATTGGATGACAAGCTTGAGTCCTATTATTAATGCCTCATACTCTACTATGTTGTTTGCACAAGGGAATGCTATTCAATAGGACTTAGGGATGCAGTCTCATTGAGGTGTGCAAAAAATTATTCCTTCCCCCAAGCCCTGTTGTGTGAAGGATCCATCAAAATACAGGTTCCACCATGTTCCTTCTTTTATAGTTAAGATATGTTCATCAAGGAATTATGTCAACAATGGGTGACTATCCTATAAAGTAGCTTTGGCAAGCTGATCAACAATCGATTGTACTTTAATAGGTTTTCTATCTACATACTCGATGTAAAATTCATTGAGAACCATGATCCATTTAGCTATTCTTCCTTGGAGAGTTGACTTTGAAAGAAAGTACTTCAATGGATCTACTTTTGAGATGAGTTGAGTCTTGTGACTGAGCATATAATGTCACAGTTTCTTAGCACAAAAGACCACAACTAAACATTCTCTTTCAATTCTGTTGTACCCAAAACCAAAATTTTTGCTTCACTAAGGCATTTTGCTTAATTGAGTCTAAATCTTGTTAAAGTGTCGTCAAATGGTCATTTTTGGGGTTTTTTAAATATGGAGTTGGTGTCAGTACTATGTCAGTCTGTTACCGAAGAGATTTAAGAAAAATGAAAATCTGAACGAAAAACGTCAAAATTTTCTATCTCCTCGATAAGGAGCATATTCCCCGAAATAGGCTCTATCTTTTAGGGGCTCCAGATCCTATTTTAGGGTTTATCACCTCCAAAGAGATTCTTGTCCGTATACATCACGCCGCCTTTACAAAGTTGGAGCTACCAAGCCTGTCAAATGAACCTGTTTTGTTCGAGTTACGGAAGATACAGTGCAGATCAAGGCGAAAGCAAGAATTGGCTAACACTGGAGAAAAGCGTAGCTTTTTAGAAAGGCGCCCATCTTTTTGAGGTGCCAGATGTAGGTTTTTGACTGAATGCCATCCAAGATGTTTATATCACATTTGTTCAAGCTTCGCAACGCATCCGTCAGTGGGTGTATCTGAGTTGCTGAAGTGCCTGAACTGGAGGTCAAACGTAGGGTCAAATCTTAGTTAGAATATCAGAGGAAAAAGCGAAAGAGCACATTTTGAGAAAGGCGCTCGCTTTCAGCCTTTAAAAGCTTTCTTTCCGATGATCGATGCCTACGTCCGTTAATGCTTCCAGCCTTCAGCGTCCGGCTCCTCGGCCGACGTAAGATGGTCTCGTCAACTTGTAGGTTTTTATATTATTTCTTTTGTCGCTTCCAAAATGGCTAAGTCTCGAATGAAAAGAGCAACTTTGAAAAGGGCTCTTGTTTTTCACCCCTCGATGATGTTTTCTCGGGAAATGTCTTTGCAGCCACCAGAACGAAGCTTAGCTTCAAGTAGCTGGTAACCCGAAAGTTCCAAATTCCTCGAAGTTGATAAAATGTGGTTATGAAGGTTTTGTTTTTCCCTTCGCTCGGTGATGGTCAAAATTTGACTAAGTCAGGGAAAAAGCGCATCTTTTCAAAAAGGCGCTTGGATTTTTGAGCCTTCAGATGTCAGTTTTATGACGTGCAGTATCAAGATATCATTTGATCAATTTTTACTCAGCTCCGCAATGCACCTATCAGCCAGCCAATCGGAGAAGTCAGTCAACCAGTGTCAGGGGATGAACAGAGGTCCTGGCAGAGGTTTTAGCCAAAATTTTCATGAAATTTGGCTAAGTCTGGAATTCGCTCAAGAGTTCAAATTTGAATTTTCGAAAGTGAGTTGAATGGACGCCTTAACTGGAGTTCTGACTGCAGTTAGACTGAACAATTTCTGGGTTGTCATCTTCAGTTCGTTTATTGGCATATGGAGTGATATTTCAGTTTGCATGTCAAGTTAACTGGTTTGCATGTTCAGTTAACTACCTTGCATGTTCAGTTAACTTGATTGCATGTTAAGTTTAACTGAAGATTATCACTGAGAGTCAACTGAAGTTTGCATGCATGGCGAATTTGGTCAAGATTGTGAAGATGGCGCTTCATTGCGTGTTAACTGAAGTCATGGAAAGGGACGCCATATTTTAAAGAAGCATTATTTTGTGAAGCATGAAGCATAAGATTTGTGAAGTATGGCGAATTTGCATGTCAACTTGAGTTTCAAAAGGGTCGCCATATTTAAGGTTGAAAAGTGAAGCATTTTGTGTGAAGCTATGCACTTTTTAAGGAAGGCAACTTTAGTTCAAAAGGGTTGCTATTTTTAGATTTTAATTGATTAAAGCATGTGAAGTTGGCGCACTTGTTGAAGGCCAAACTGAACTTCCAAAAGGGTCGCTATTTTTAGCTTATTCTTTGCATGAAGATGGCGGACTCTTATCTTATTCTTGTTGTTAACTGAAGCTATCTAAAGGGTACGCTTTAGGTCAAATTGATGAATCTAAAGCAAATTTGAAGATGGCGAACTTAAGACAAGTCTTAACTGAAGCTAAAATCGCATGATGAGTTCAACTGAAGTGTTGAAAGGGCAAACCCTAAAGCACGTCCACCTTTTGAGCTTGTTTGAGTTCTAGTTAACTATTATGAGGTCCAATGAGAAGCCAAGCGCCATTTTTAATACACGCTTGCTTTAGTGCGAATTTCTTATGATGAAATTCTATATATTTCAAGAGTGGCATCCATTATTGCATCATCTTTTGCTCTGAAAGCTTGTATTTTCTTGAGCAACCAGCAAGCTTAAGGTGATTCAGGTGTCCGTTTTCAGCATTCTTCGAAGCTACGAGCTCAGATTCTTCAGAGGAAGTCAATTCTAGACTTCATTTCCACTTTGCATGCAGGTTTTATAAAGATTCGAAGAAGAGATTTGCAGATTTTTCAGAAGCAGACAAGCAAAACTTTCTATCTTCTGTCTTATTTCTTCTATTTCTCACCTTAGGTACTTTCTTCACATGCCAGAGTAATTCAACACATTTTCAGAATCTGATCATCTGGGTTCTCATATTTCAGCGTTTGCAACAAGACCCACTTCTTAGATTTTTTCGAGAAAATCGCCCCGTAGCCTTCATTCTGAAGCTCTGAGCCTTTTTCCGAGAATCTCTTTGCATGTGGGCTTGAATCACATTTTTTCGAGAATCCAGCTATTTGGGTTTGTTCAGAATTCAGTTGTGCACAAAACCCATGTTCCAGAATTTCTTCGAAAATTTTGCCTGTCAGAAGCTATTTTTAGCCTTGTTCAGTGTTTTTCAAAAAGTTCTTCAAACATATTCGACTTTACAGTCAAAAGTCACCATTTTCAAAATGCAGTTCAATCTCATTGATTACAAGGTGAAATCAGTCCTTACACATAATTTCACCAAGACTTCAGATACGGACCTAAACCATGTTTATCCAGTGGTCAATCTGAGCACTTTAGAAGGTGTTAGCAGCAATTCGATGAGGAATCTTGAACGTTCCGGGTTGCTGGCAGCGGCATCCATTCCTGTTTCTATCTTCGATCTTGAGTTCGTATTTGCTTGCATTAAGCATTATGACTCGTCTTCACGACAGATCAGATCGGTTGATGGAAGAGTGGTTTGTAGTCTCAAGCCGAAGGACATAGAAAAATGTTTTGCTATTTCTCCTCGCTCAGATAACTTTACTGTTGATCTTGAAGCTTGCGAGAAGATATGGGATGCTGATCATCAACGTTCACAGAGAAAGGTTGCTCAGAAATGGTTGACAATTCAGAAAACTAACTTGCCTAAGAAGGTTGGTCGTGGTGAATTTAAAGGAGAAGTTGCTGTTTTGATCACCTTACTCAATCGAGTTACCAGCCAGTCAGATGCTAACACTTTCCATCCATGGATGTTCTACCTGATTACCAGAATCCTTGATGGCACAGAGCGTTTTGACTGGGCTATGTTAATTAGTGATTGCTTACATCAGCAGATTTCTAACTTTCTCAAGCATCACGAGATTCATATGATATCTTATTTGGTCTACTTGGTGGCATTTCAAGGTAGTTTCAGACTTCTTAAAACCAATGGTACTCTCGGTGTTCAGCATATTCATGAATATTATCCACAGCTAGCGTTTTCTCAGTCTGAGCAGGACTTCCGAGTGGTGAATGATCACTTTGCCATGAGAACCGTGAGGGATCTTGATGATGAGATGCACATTCGTATTTCAGCCGAGGCCAAATCAGCAATGGAGACTTGGGCAGATTGGTTCATACAGCTTCCTACTTTCACGTACCTCCGAGTTTATGGTTATGTTGGAGAGCCTCTGATGTTGCCGAGATATCCGTCAGACAAGATTGTCTTTATGGAGTTTCTCAGGCAAATGCAGCACGTTCACTTCTTTCTCCGTAGTCGTCATAAGGCTGCGGCAAATTTTCCATTTTCATTGGGAATTTTCACATTTGATGCAGCAACAGATGCCAGGCGTATGTCTACTGAGATGGAAAGGTTCAAATTCAAGCCTTATACTGAGAGACGTTCCTATGATCCTCTCGGTCATTATGCAAATCGGTTAGAGCGAGGGATTGCACATGCGCCAGCACTTGAAGACTTCTAGGCAAATTGTGAAGATGAATTTGAAGTTCGTCGTCGTCACTATTGTAGACTTACTGTTGGTCAGCTCTCTGATTACTTGTCAGAAGATGTTGATGGTTTGTCGGATGATGATGGAGAAGTTCTTCTCAATTCTTATGTTAAGGATCAAGTTGCTAGGCAGCCACTTCGCTCACCTGATTGGTATGCTAAGGAGAATACTTCCATTGAAGAGGTTTCCAGATCAATCATCAAGACTAGTAAGTTGTTCTTGGAGAGCAAGCGAACGCGAAAGTCAGTTCCTGTAGCAGAGCCGCCAAAGGATTTCTCGTCATTGCCTTCTACTTCTAGAGCAAAACCCAGAGTTAAAGCCATTATCATACCTCCGGAAGGAGTTAGACTCAGTGGAAACACAGGGAAAAGAGCTACTGGTAAAAGGAAGCAGAAGCAAATTGAGAGTATTCCTGAAGTTCCAGTAGAGACAGTTATTCAGACTGAGCCTCACGTTTCACTTCCTAGTTCACCTCACGTTCCGCCTATTGATATAGATTCTGAGCCTGAGCCACAAATTCAAGCAGGATCGGAGACGACTGAAACACCACAGGTTGATACATCAGGGACAGTCTCTCCACGAATTGAAAATATTGTTCAGTCTTGTTGGCTCGAGAAGTCTTTGGGAAGACAAAGGCGTGAACCGTCATACAATCTTGATTTATCTGAGTTTGGTGAGCCCTATCAGAGGAGATCAAACAAGAAGATAAAGAAGCAAGTGCATATCGAAAAGACCCCTGAATCAGAGATTGTGATAGAAGTTGCAATGCCTCCAGAAGGTAAAAGCTTGGACGAGGTCGAAGTGGGTGATTTTACATTCACTAAGGCAAATCTTGGCAGGACCACACGAGAGACAGATGTATCTCTTCTCAAGATTGTTACCAATAATCTTGAAGAGCGTATCACGAAGGATGGAGAAGATAAGGCTTTACTCAAAACTGAAATTAGTCAACTTCGTCAATACATTTCTGATCTTGTTCATGGGAATCCAAATAGAGCACCTGTTCTTACTCAGCACACACCTGCAGAGAAACGAAAATTGGATCAGTTGGTCAGTCATGGCAGACTTTTGGATGATTGGATTGACAGTTTAGTTGCTGCTGGGAAGACTCTTCTTGCAGATTTATATCAGTTGAGGAGTGAGGCACACAAACTCCGTCAGGGTATTCAGTTGCTGGATATTGCAGTTGCAGAGAGCTTGGCAAAGGATCGCGTTCTTGTATCTCAGTTATCAGTTGCATGCGATGCTTTGGAGGAGATCGAAGATCAAGAGAAAGTCTTCACTTGGAAAGAGCAGCACCTTCTCAGAACAGAAATATGTGAGAAAATCTCTTCTAAGTTATTTTCACTGAAGGATGACGTAGTTGGAGTGCTTGCACTTGTCGGCTTGTTCGGGGATTCGTCACCATCTTCCTCAAGATGGCACGGCGTTGAGTTGGAAAAGTTCGCTGAATTCGAGGAAGCTTGATTTTGATGTTCTTGAAGGTGAACCTAGGGCCAAATTAGGAAAATGTTTCAGTTGATTGCCTACTTGAGAAAGCGCATCATCGCAAAGATGGTGCACACCACGAAAAGCGGCGTAGAACTAAAGAAACAGACTGCTATTTTAGCGCGATCAAAGTGCCGTATGGCCGTGAGATCGGCGAGTTCTTGGTCAAGTGTTAGACCGAAGCTGATATGGAGTGATCCTCACTAGAACGCAAGTGCTAATTTCTAGGGTTATTCTCGACAAAGAAGCTAACTAGATCTCCGGGCCTTCGCCCACTTTGTCAATTTAACACATGCTTATCTCATCCCTGAGTTATCAACACAGAAAGTTAGGGTTAGGGTTTACTAACCTGGGCGTAGTGGCCATTAACTTTGCTTTAAATAAGGACGCATGTTTGCATATTGTCCAATTAGGTTATTTGTACCAGCTAACCGAGGGTAGTTGCCCGCTTAACTGTGATAGTTTACTTCATTAGGTTAGCGCGATGACTTGTACTGCAAGAACTGTAGTGAACTCAAGGTGATTTTAGGTTTACCTACACCTTGATGTATATAAATAAGAGCTTTTGCTCATTTGTAAATAACTTTTGCTTGAGAGAGAAATATATGCTGCGCCTACCTTGCCCTCAATATTGCTCTTTATGGTATTTGTTCATGTGTCTTCATTATTGCAATTGATTGTTATGCCACATAGGGTTTCGAAAGATTGTAATGCTGGATTCTTCCATAGTTTAGAGAAATCTGTTTTGTGAATCTTTTATTGTTATGATCGAACGTTATGCCACACAGGGTTTCGTAAGATTGTCATGATAAAACCGTTTTGTGAAGTGTTTACTATGCTGATCAAGTGTTATGCCACACAGGGTTTCATAAAGTTTTCATGGTGAATCTTCTCTTAGATTAGGAAAATCTGTTTTGTGAATCTTTTGTCATTACGATTGAGTGTTATGCCACATAGGGTTTCACAAAGATTTTGATGATAAAAGCTGTTTGTGAGTCTTTACTATGCTGATTGAGTGTTATGCCACATAGGGTTTCATAAGATTATCATAGCAAATTCTCAAATCTGTTTTGTGCTTAATAAACTTGTTCAGATTGAGATGATAGTTGCGCCACCTTGCCTTCAAGTAGAGAATTTGAATGCGTTTATCGTCTGATAGTCATAACCTTGCTCCATTTCCTTTTGCTCTGTTTTCCTGGGGAAATTGGATAGATATGTTGTAGTTTAGTTGACGGCGTAAACCGAGGAAAACTCACCGCGAACGGTGTTCTCTCAAGAAAGCCTTTGTGCCTCTAGCAAATGGAAACAAAAAGATAGACATGTTTTAGCTTTTATTTTCCTTGCAAGCACATTTCGTCAGCATAATGAGGGAGCTTCCTCCATAATTTGAAGAGCACTCCATTGGCGTAGGGGTGTGCATAGGCTGTTCATAACAACTTCTACTCCAGAGGTGTTAGTTGTTACGCCAACAGTTCTTTCTGGCGCCCACCGCGGGGCACGAGGCCTTGAAATAACTTTATACATGTCACGGATATGACTATCTGGCGTCCTACTGCTCCAGTTCAACAACCAGCACTAAGTCCGCCTGTTATTCAGCCGAATTTAGCATTCATCGAAGCAGAACAGTCAGATATCATCAGTAGCTTGCGCACGTTTATTTTTTAAAATCATACATCTACCACTCAGTGGAGAAACGCAGCTACTACTCTGGATAAAGAAGAAGAAAAAGCAGATCTTGCAGCAGGTAGACCAGTCTTGCCACCTCCCGCGTGGGATTAAGCATCCTGGCTTATCAAGTTTACATCAGAAGAAGGAGAAGAAATCCTCCTATACAGCCAGATCCTGTTTTTGAAGAAGCTCCTGATCAGTTTACTGAATCAGAAATCTTAGAAGAAGAATCTCCCACTCCAATTGCAGAGATGGGTGATCGTGTTATTAACAACAACAACAATGGTGAAGATCACAACGGTCGTAATGCAAGAAACGCAAGACGTCCAGCCCCTTTGCCTTGGGGTGACAATATTGGACCGTTGGCTTTACCAGGACATCATGAATTGCCCAAAGGATCACGCAAGTTTTTCCCGAGATTTCATGGCGATGGTTCAAAACATCCAGATGAACATTTATCAGCATTCACAGCGGCTTGTTCCGTTTTGCATGTTGGACATGAGGACATCGCCGTTCGTCTTTTCGTGGAGACTCTTGAAAACAACGCAGCAGATTGGTTCAATAATCTTGAGCCAGGAATTATCACCAGTTGGGCTGTCATGAGCGAGAAGTTTTTGGCAAGATTCAAGCCTGCCGAAGACAATCACAGATTATTTGCACAACTCTCAAATTCGAAGATGGAAAAGCATGAACCGATGAGAGAATTCGTGGCAAGGTTTAATCGCCTTGTTACACGCCTTTCTCACACTTTGAATCCATCTGATGAGATTTTGATGAGTTCTTTCATCAACGCATTGCCGTCAGAAATTGCCTTTTTCTTGAAGATAGCTGAAGAAGATGATTTAACACGCCTTCAGGAGGAAGCAATCAAGCTTGAAGATAATATGATTACAACCGGCAAGATGAAAGATGATTCGATCAGGCCGCTCGTGCAAGCGTCGGCCGATCCGTTGCTACAGAAGGTAGAAAACGAGGTGACGATACTAAAACGGCAGTCACCACCTCAAGGGCAACCAGCCTTGCCCTCACCACCTTTTCAATCACAACCAGCATATCAGCCGAGAAGGAATAACTTTCAGCCGTACAATAATTTCAAGTCAAAGTTTCCGCAAGGAGAACCGAGACAAAATAATGAAGCTGAAAAGGCTATGGTCTTTTGCACATTTCATGATTCAGCAGAGCATACCGGCACTACTTGTCCGGAAAATCAAAGAATGAATCAGCTCATGGGATTTGCCGATTCTGCTCCTAGTTCAGATTTCATACCTACCAGTTCAAACGTCGTCTCTTCACAGCCAGACGAGTTTGATGGCGACTCCGCAACGGGATATTTTGATCGAGAACCCGTTAATGAAGAAGAAGAAGAATCCCTTTGTTTTTCTCTTGCAGTGAATCATGAGAATATCACCTCACCTGTGTTCACACGTGCTCAACATTTCAAAGCACAGAAGGAGGAAGAGGAAAAGCGGAATTTGAATACAAAAGCAAAGGAAGTAGTCTCTACTTCCAATCAAAAATTTTCACAAGAAAATATCTTGCCAGCGGCTTTAGATACGTCTTCAGCAAGCTTTGACATCGTTTCTTCCATGATGAAGATGAAGGTACAGATATCTCAACTGGAGTATTTACAAGATCATCCAGAACAGTTGGATAGGATCTTGAACGTTCTTAAGAAGAAGAATGTCGTTCAGCCGACATTGTTACAATCCTCAGTTCCTGCAGAAGAGAAGCCAAGGCCGTTTTATATATCTCTATATATAGGAGGTTTCAAGCTGAGCAATTGCATAATTGACAGTGGAGCTTCGGACAACGTAATGCCCTTACAGATTATGAATGCGTTGGGACTTTCGTGCACTCCGACTCAGGAAAAGTGTTACTCACTTGAGTCTAAACTGGTGCCGTTAGTTGGTCAACTTAAAGATGCGCAAGTGAGGCTAGCGTCATGTCCAGAGAAGAAAATTATGATGACTATCCTTGTAGCTGATATTCCTACCAGTTACGGGATGTTACTTAGTAGAAGTTTTTGCAAGGATCTCGGAGGAGAAATACAAATGGATTGGTCGTTCACGACAATCCCATTGAAGAAAGGTACTTTTAAATTAGAGCCGGAAACCAAATCAAAGTTTACAGTGGTTAAGTCCTAGGACCCACATGCTCAAGTGTTGTATCAAGATACGGGTCCAGGCACATACGCTATGGTGTCTGAAGTGACAGATGATTGTCAAAATTTTGCACTTTCCACCGAATTATCAGAAGAAGAATCGAAGGTGTGGACGATGCAGTTTGATGGCAGTTGTTCGACTTCAGGTTCCGGAGCGGGAGTAGTGATTATCTCTCCCGAAGGTCATTTATATCCTTTTGCATATAGGTTGCAATTTGATTGCACTAATAATACTGCAGAATATGAGGCGCTCTTGTTAGGTCTCAAAAACGCGAAGGATATGGGAATCAAGCTGCTTCAAGTTGAAGGAGATGCAGAGCTGATCGTAAAACAGGTCAGAGAGCAATTTCACGTAAGAAAGAATCGTCTCCAGAACTACAGGCAGCGAGTATGGAATGCAATCGAATGGTTCGATGCATTTAATATCAAATACATTTCAAGAATGAACAATAGCAAAGCTGATGCGCTTGCAGTTTCAGCCGCTCTTTTTATGCCTAACTCTGACTTTCGTCAGAATTCATTTGCTATTGAGCTCATCTATAGACCAGCTGTTCCTGATAATTCAGACAACTGGCAAGTCTTCAGTGATGATGAAGATATTAAAGAGTTTCTCGTCATGGGAGATAACTACAAAGAATTGTTCTTTGAAGGGAGTTCAATTCCTCACAAAGAGTCAATTACTGAAGAATCTGAGGTTATAGAATCTGGAATCATACAATTGAAAGGAAATCAGATTCCTAAAGGTTTTGTATCCTTAGAGGATATTTTTGACAGGCATGATCGTTACATCCAAGATCAGAAAAGGTCAGGGGTGAATACTTCGTCAGAATATAGTCAAGTCAACATAGGTACTGAGGACAAGCCTCGGCTTGTGAATTTGGGCAAATGTTGTACTTCTGAAGAGACTGAGAGGTTTATCGCCTTGTTCAAGCAATACAGGGATGTATTTGCTTGGTCATATGAAGATTTAAAGGTCTTCACACCCATTGAATTGTCTCACACAAT
>VDFB02143203.1:6665-53967 GCA_007258455.2 Sequoia sempervirens | reverse complement strand
AGAAATAATGGGAAATACCTTTCAAATGATAATCTACTGAGTAGGCCAAGAGTGGGGAATAATAATACTCCTCTAGGGTATCTAAGTCCTCATGACTTCTCCAAGAGAAATCTCCTCATTGGTCTTTGTTGAACTCACATCCAACCAAGGTGTAGGCTTCTTAGACTTTATGCTTGGATCTCACCGAGAGTAACCATATCAGTATACTTTTCTCATCTCAAGAGAATTATAGCCTCACCTTATTCTCCATGTATCCATTAGAACCTACTACCAATCACTCATTCTAAACTCCAAACTGTATCACTGTAATATCATGAAGTTCTCAAGCATATAATCAATGTACCCAAAACACATAGAATTACAAGACCAATGTCAAAGCTCCAACCATCTAAACCAAGAAATTATCATGACATCATGATCTTACCAACCCCCTTAGGAGATTCCATTCTCTAGGTGAACATAACATGGTCTCAAGAAGAAAAAAAAATTCCAAAACTATAATGCACAATCAAGAGTATACCATGACATAAAACAAATACGCTTTTAAACCAACATCACCTGTCAAGCATCACCAACACTTTGACCAAGAACTCACAATATTCCTCCATGGATCCAAGATGTTTCACATTTTCAAATATCACGAAGATGAGCCATCTCCAAATAGAGTCCATGCAAAAGAAAAAGAGCCCTTCTGCAGCAACAGGATCTAAGAGCACCTCCTTGTAATTTTTTCAACACTAAATAAGACCATCCATCACCAAGTGATGAATCCATAGTCATTGCTAAAGCTCCCACTGAAATGTGACAATCAATCTCTCCAAGCATCATCACCAAACATTTGCTAATCTAAAAATTCTTCAGGTCCACACATTAACATGTGCATCAAGTGGCACCAAGATCTCGAAACTATGCATACAATACCATCTCTATCAAAATCTTGCACCAAAACATGTATCAAGCTATTCATGGAATCATGATCCACATGTTATAGGTCCCCATAACCGAATATTTAGGTACTAACCACTTTCCATCCTCTTATCTCAAAGCAACCACACCAATGCACAAGTGACCACAGACAAGGCTAGCTAACAAGTCTGCATAAACACTAAATCAACCTTGTGGATATAGACAACCCACTTCTAAGTTATCTCACTATAGCCAATGGGTAGCTAATCCACTAACCACATAACTCATAGATCACAAACATCAAATGTGCAAACCCATCATCACACTGGAAACTGCAAAAAATGAGATCTCAAAAAGAATAACCACATAGATAGCATGAATCAAACGCCAAATCAAATTCAGATCTAATTTTCCAATCACATCCACAATGAGCACCATAGTCAAGGAAACCACCAAGCATCACCACAAGAATGTTGAGTGACAAATCATGTACCAACATTCTGATGTAGAGAAAGAAGCTCATCTCCTCATACCATGCACAAAGCATGCATGTAGAACTAAAACTATCTCATATAGTACCACCCCAAAAGACCAAGGTCCAAAAAATAGCTTGACATCAACTCCATATATTCACATTTTTTTTTTACCATGCAAAACCTACAAAACCACTATGTTTGAAAAACACCCATGCACATCCATACCCACTTCACATCTGGAAGACCAAAAAATCTAAAACAGGAAACACCATAATAGTTAAACCAAAAAATGGATTATCATGAATGAGCATCACCATATATTTTTAAGAAAACCTATAAAATTCCCAAACCCTAAATAATGAATTTGAGCAATGTAAGTACAAAACATCCATAAAATGATGAAGTAGTTCAGGAACTCCAAGCCCATTTTAGGCCAACTCCACAACCACCAACATGCACATGCATCCAAGGGAGACTAGCTATTGAAGGAGCTTTTAAATCATCCAATGATCAACTCCATAGCCTTCATGCAATCAGGATACCATAAAACTATTCCTTTTGTAAACACAAAAAATGTACCGATTGATCTTATGCACCTGATCCTAATTTCAACTAACACCGCTTCATCCTGAATCACCTCCTTTGTTGGTCATTTAATTAAATAATTTGTATTTGATTAAATTCATCACATTTCACCTCTTAATTAAATAAATCAAATTTATCTGATTAAGTCATTCCCTTCTATTAATTAAATAAATCATTTTGTTTAATTAATCTTAACATCTTCTTTTAATTGAATAATTAACCCTATTTGATTAAATCATCATGGTCTCTCATTAATTAAATAAATCAATTTTTTGCAATCTCTAAAGTCTTTCTGTTAACTTAAATGAATTAATCTTTATTTAATTTAATCTAACATCATCCCCCTTTAATTAAATAAATCAAAATATTTATTTAATTAAGTCTAAATCATATTCCTCTCAACTTTGATTTTAAATCAACCCAAAATTATAAATCAAGTTGTCACATCAACTAATCTCCTTTAAATTAATCAAATCAAGATTAATCTTAATCTCAACCCATCACATCCTCTAGCTTTTGCAACTTGCACAATAAATCATTTCTTTTGATTTATTAAATCTTCTAATTTCTCTCAACATGGCATCAAAAGGGAATATTCCTCCAAATTTGAAATTCCCTCCAAAGGGATTTGTCTTTCCAACAAGTCATTTAATACCTCTTACATGTCCTTATGAATTGAGCCAAGTGGCATTTAAGTCATTTCTTTCTCCCTTCAACATGTCATTTCATGAATTTCAGATTCCACCTAATATCATTTATTGGCACATTCATCAAAATGTGCTCAAACTTCATCCTCTCACATCTTGACAAGTGGCATTTGGCCATTGGTTGGTGTTTAATCCCACATTCATCCATTTTTTCTCATTCTCCATCACTCTCATCTATAAATAAGAGGATTTTCTTCTCATTTTGGACACAACTTCATTGCAAAATCACTATCTTCATATTTAGAGCTAATTTTACCCATTTTATCAAGTGTTCATAGTTTTCATGATTTCATTGCTAGGTTATGCCAAAATTTTGTCAAGGAGCTTCAATCATCAAGAAATATTCATCAAGCTTACAAGGGATTGGGAAAGGGCCATTTTCCACATCAAAATTGCACCAATTCCCCCATGGGATTAAGTGTTTGCTTACTTTAATAGGATTTAATAGCTTTCTTTGTTGTGTTCTTCATTTATTTCCTATTTTGTGCATTGTAAATGAATTCTATGGGGAATGTGGATTTAGCTTGCATATGGATCTAATTGTGTGATTGTTTGTTGTGTTTGTGTAGGTCTACAATCTCCATTCACATTTTGGCACTAGAAGGAGGGCCAATTTGAAGTTTTTAACACATTTTTTTTCAAAAAATTCTTGGTTTTTTGAACATTTTTGTGCCTACAGAAAACTACATTGCTATCAATCAAGTGGCACCATAAAATGATGCTACAAACTCCAAACTCCATCATTGAGGTTTTCCCGCCTAGAAATTGAAATATCCAAACTATGACACTTGACCTCTTTTTCTGTCGTTGAAATTCTAAACTCCAAACTGTGTCACTTGCCAAAATAGCGCTGTAATCATGCTCATTGTCCCTGCTATAGAGTGTTGCTATTAGCCTCGTGATGCCATATAGCATCGTTGACTTCTTCAAATTATGTTGCCTCTATAGACTATGCCACTATAGTTAGGTAAAAGGATTTTTTTAGATTAATTCTAACATGTGTTTTTTTATTCTGGTCGCTTTTGACTACTAACTGCTTTTTGGGTATGTGCACAATCATGATGGGCCAAAAAGTGGCAATATGATGGGTATGTGGCTGATGACTTTTTCTTTACCCAAAATTGATGAAATGAAAAAGGTTTTTAGAGGAGATTTTTATCTTTCCACCAATATAAATTATGCTTTATTTTGAATTTAATAAGTAATTATTATTCATTTTTTACTTGAATTATGACTAAAGTCCTGATTGATAGGTTGATTGAAAAACATCTATAGCTTTTAAACAGTATCACATTTTTGAATCCAAAACATGCGTCACATTCTATGCTTTGCATACTATAGGATTAAAAAAAGAAAAATTGAATTTCATGAAATTTTGACCAAGTTAAGGTGGTCTGACACACAAGCTTTTATATTTTTTAAAAATTGTAATAAAAAATTCATAATTAATTATTTACTTGGAAAAACATTACAAAAAAATATGCATAACATCGATACACGAGTCCTCTACTTATATCTAAAATCTTATAAAAAAATATTATTATTTTATTGTGGTTAGAATGGTTAGACAGACACCTACTTATTATTTTTTCCTTGAAATTTAAGTACTATTACATTGAAATTTCAAATTTTCACCAAATAGATTTATTTTTTTCTTTAAACAAACCTAGTAGTTTAGAAACTACATTCAATTTTCTATAGATTCTATTCTTACTTATTTTTGAAATAATATAGATAACTTATTCAAATTTTTACATCAAGTTGCCTAATTCTGATTTTTCTAAATTATTTGCCACTTAAGGGTCTATTTTTTCCATGATGATCCTGCACATACCCTTTTGACCTCTGTTTTTGTAGTTTTGACTAGTTTTGTAGGTTGGATTGATCAAAGGTGAGGGAGAAAAATGAAGACAAAGGATTCTCTATGGCATCATAATCTCATTCTATCAAGTGTTTTTAAACACTTTGGGGAGACATTATAATCCCTCTTCTAAGGATTCGCTATCTTTCATGCTTTTAGGACTCACTAATTTTCAATTTGGGTCTAAAAAGAACAAGAAAAAAGGATTAAAAAGAACCTTAGACAACTTACTATATTTTGTTTAAAGGTTTAACAATTGAACAAGAAACTTTCACTTTTCCTTTTGGTGCTTAAAAAGAATCCAACTATTGCTTTGAAGGATTAAAATGAATATGTGCTTCTATGTTTTGTAATCACCTACCCAAAGTAATATCATCTAAAAAATGTATGTTCTTCTCTCGTGCCCCAAGATTATCTTGAAAATCAAAAGGCTTTTTCTGATATTAAATTGTGTAAGTGATTATCTCCACACTTCAATTTGGATTATTAAAATTGGACAAAACTTGTGCGTGTGAGTGGAATATATCAAGTGTGTTCTCTCTTTGTTTCTCAACAAAGATCGATTGAACTATGGATGTGTTTGCTTGTTTTTGTTTATTCTTAGAGGTCCTTCCTTATGGGAAAAAGTAATCACCCAAGGAAATGACCCAAACGGGAACATGGTAAAGCCAAGCGACTTCCAACTAGTATATAAGTGTGGGTAATTGAGAAAATTTCAAGTATCATGAGGGTTGTTCTGACAAGAATGGCAGCAATGGTCTCTTACCACATGGATGATCCCCCACAAACATAATTCATGTATTAAAACCTCTTGTTTAGAAGGCCAAAATCCTTAATCTATTTGTTGGTGCAAGAACAGTCGTTCTGAAGCTGCCCCACATTTTTATGGCTCTTAGTAGAGATGGAAATTATGCCATGGTAGTTTCATGTGTGCTAATGCTTGGCTGACCTGAGAAGTGTGTTCCATGGAGGGGAGCCACTGTGGTTAAACATATAATCATCCACTAAGAGTAGGCGTAGCTAGATTTATCCAAGTGGGGATTCAAAAAATATTGTCTTTTCATCCATAGGGTTGTGCATGTTCTTGGAAAGAAAACACTTTTCTTGAAGTGAAAACATTGGAAAACAAACACTCAACATGAACACCAAATTTCAAACCCTTTAGGAAGCAAATACCTTTGACAAAATTTAAGTGATATTGCTTTCCCTAGGTATTATATCCTCAGAGCATTCTAAGCATTTGGATTTACATCTGAATTTGCTCACTAAAGTCAACAATAGGAAATTTTTTCCTTAATTTCCTTGATTTCCACATAAAACACTTTGTGGGATGAGAAGAAGTTAGGACATTAGACATCTAGTTTTAAAATCTAATCAAGAGAGTGTTTTTGGTAAAAGGAATTCATTAAGCAAAGATAAGAAATAATTGAACCCCACACATGTGCTCTTCCAAATGATTTCCCGAAAGATCAAAATCTGAAAACCAAAGTCCAAAGGTCTTAGTCAAAAAGCTTGCAAGAAAAGGTTGTCTATGCTTTACGAATTTAGAGGAAGATTGACATTCAACTTTTACAAAAGAGCTTCAAGGAACAATCCTAATTTGTATGAATTCTTTTATCAACAAAATCCAAGTCTTTTTCATCAATTTGAGCATCTTGTATAGGAAGTATGGCATGTTCTTCAAAATTGAGGTCTTGTAAACAAGAGTCTTTTTAGGTTCATCTTAGGATCAAATAAAAACTTTCATCCATCCCTCAAACATCAAAAATCGAAAAAATCATTTCACCATCAACTCATCGAAATCTTGAAAAAATCATTCATGCTAAACTTTGGGAAAATCCTCTTAGCAAAATAAATCCAAATCATCTTGTTTGATTAGATGTGTGTAGATGCATCCTTCTCCACATATTTAATCAAATTATCAAACCCTTGTGAAAAAGTCAATCCCTTGGTAAACATCCAACATCTTGGAGTTTATGGGTTCACTATCCAAAATCCAAAATCAAATCAAATTGAAATCATCTTGTTTGTCTAGGTGTGTTTAGATGAATCCCTCTTTACACACTTAGTCAAATTATCATCTTTTGTACAAGTTTAATCTAGGACAACATCCAACCTCTTAGAGTTTATGAGTTCACTATCCAAATCAAATTCAATCAAGCCAAAGTCAATACCAAAATCAAATCAAATAAAAAATCCAAAGTCCCAAAGTCTAGTATCTCCTTCAAGATTTCTCAAAATTTCAATCATTCACACCATCCATCTCCCATTTATCTCATCATCACACTTTGATCCTTAATCACCTATATTTTCTCTTTTGTGCCTAAAGTTAGATCAATCTAAAGAATTAGAGGTTCATCTCACACATTCTTGAAAATTGATCCCTATTTTATGGTGCAAACTAGATTGCAACATAAGAAGAACATGGAAGCCAATAAAGAAACATCAACTTCAAGTGACTTGAGCCAAACCACTCCTGAAACAAATATCATTGGACTAAGCAATACCCTAACTAATCTTCCTCTATCATCACAAAATCCTTAAGAGGAAGGTCAAGTTGAAGATGTCACCAATAATGTCTTGGGAATGACACAAGATGAAATCATTGAGATGCTCCAAAATCCTCAAACTCATAGGATTGTCAATACCATGATGAGGCTCAATCCCTCCCAATACATGCTTAAATTGGCAAAAGAAGGGGCTAAACTCCCTTCTGACTTTGATTTGAGCACTCTTGTGGAGAAGTCTCTTGAGATTATACCACCGATTTCATTCACACCATCCTCATTCCAAAGCATCACTCAATCCATCCCAAAAACCACATAATCCATTGCTCCAACTCAACCAATTGTCAACAAGGGGAGCATATTACTTGATGCACTACAATCACACCCCCTTGTGGACCACCAAGATTTGGATGCAAACAACATCTTGGGTCAATTTGTCCCTCAAAATCCATTGCACCCATACATTTTGCTCACCTTCCAAGATCCCAATGACCCATCATCTTTTTGTGCAACCTCGAGATTTTTGCTCAACACACAAGCCTCTCTCCCTATGACCTCATAGCGACAAGGGGGAATCTTTGACCCTCCATCATCATCATTTCCTCAAGAAAATACACCACCCATTTTTCCACCACTTCCACCTTTGACATTAACATCCACACCACCCCTCAGTTTAGGGCTTCCCCCTTTACCAAAAATCAATCAAAAAAATCAAAGCAACCCCTTGATCATCAATCAAAAAATAATACCAAATGCTCCCATCTTGCCATTGATATGGCAACAACAAGTGGAAACTATCCAAGCCAATCAACACATCTACCATCCCCCAAAACATGGTCTCTCAAGGATCAAACACATTGATCACACCATCCACTACACAAATCCCCATCATCAATACAAAGTTACCTCTCATCAAATCAACAAACACTATTCCAAATTCATCACTACCACCACCAAAACCCAACATGGCCAACCAATATAACATCGTGTTGCAAGCAACTCAACAAGCTGCCTATCAAAAATCACTCCAAAAAATTCAAAGCTAACAAATTGCATAGTTAGCTGCTTAGCAAGCACAAGTACAATTAGCTACACAACAAGCACAACAAGCTACCCAATCTCAAGCTTTGTTACAACAACAACAAGCCACCCAAGCCACCCAAGTTACACAAGAAACTCAAGCCACACAAGCTGCACAGGCTGCACAGGCTGCCCAAGTTGCACAAGCAACCCAATAAGCAAATGCTCAAGCCCAAGCCCAATATCAAGCTCATCAAGCACAAGCACAAGCTCAATACCAAGAACAACTACAAGAAGCTCAGTAACAAGCATATCAACAAGCGCTGAAATAGTACCAAGCACAACAACAAGCCACCCAATTACTAGCCCAACAACAAGTGTTTTTGGCACAATAGTAGCAAGACCAACAACAAGTGTTGTTGACACAACAACAATAGGACCAACAACAAGTATTGTTGGCACAACAACAAATGTAAGCATATCAGCAAGCATTGATCATGCAACAAAGCTTGCAATAATCTCCCACTAACATACCCAACACTCCACCCATCACTCAAACACCTCGATTTCTTAAAAAAACATTCACACCACCTCCTAATCTACAAGACGATGTGACAACACAAATCAAATTTCTCTCACAACAAGTGCTCTATCTCCAATCAGGGAAAATGATAGACACCAAGCAACTTGTGTCCCTATCCTTTCGATAGGAGCCTTGCAATGGTACCATTCCCAAAGGAGTTTGAAATCCCTAAATTCAAAAAATATCATGGGACAGGAAACCCTGAAGATCACATTAGGGAATTCCAAGTACATTGCATGGAGGTCGGATATGATGATACCTATCTAATGCATCTATTCCCTAGAATTTTGGCTAGTTCTACCATGCAATAGTTCTCTCGCCTTCCTCCTAGCATTAAAAAGTTCCAAGAAATTGTAGACGCCTTCCTAAAAAATTATGCATTCAATATTGGTATGGATGTTAGTGCAGAGGAACTATCTACTCTTAAACAAGGTAAGGGGGAATCATTCACTTCCTTCTTACAATGATGGTGATCCAAGGCCAATAGGAGAAAGTGGGCCATGCTAGAGGAACAAAAAAGTTTGCACCATCATTTCCAATCTTGAGAAAACCTTGGCATTTCATCTCAAGGTGCAAGGTATCACCACGTATGACCAATTGATCTCCAAAGTTCTTAACATTCAACAAGCCCTTATTGCACAAGGAGGGACACCCGCATATCTAGAACATCAAGACAACTGACCTTCCACTAGCTATAACAAGAAACCTCACACATGGGAGAGAAACAAAAATGTCACCAATGATGGTGTGGTGGATGCCAAGGTTGTAATTAGTGCTCTAAAAAAAAATACCCAATTATACCAACAACCACAAAGCAACAATCAAAACAATACACAAGCAAATGCAGCATCACAACAACCACCAAACAATCAAGTCAACAACCTGAATAATCAAGGGGGGCCACCTCTTTGAAAAAAATATCCCCCCAAGTGAAAGTACACAGCCCTTGGGGAATCAATTGAATCCATCATGAAGAAGCTGGTAAATGAGAATCTCAACAAAATCCCCACGTATGAGAATTATCAAGAACCCAAAGTGAGACCAGTATGGTACAATGAGAATCACCTTTGTGACCTTCATAAAATCAAGGGACACACAATAACCAGCTGTATGAGGTTGAAAAATCTGATCCAAAATCTCATTGATGACAAGATCATAAATGTGGAACAACTAGCTAGAAATCAAGACTTAAAAATATACATGAATCTGATGTCGGATCATAACAAGGGGAACAATTTAATGGAAAGCAAAAGTATGCCAATGTGAACCATGTGTATAATCATGTTGTTGCATCCCTAAATGAATTGGTCACTGTTGTAATCAAAGGAGCCAAAGCTAATTATGGAGTCACTACATGCGGTGGAAAATTCACCATTGTTGGGTCATCATAGCCACCTAGGGCATCTGCCTCAAATCTGAAATCCATTCCTAGTGGTTACAATTTCTTAGACCAGCTAAAAAGAACTCCTGCTAAAATCCCCATCATGGAGTTGTTGAAGATTTCATCCCCCCATAGAAAGATCCTTAAGGAAGAATTGGCTTCATCCATCGTCTCTACGGATCTCAATGTTGAACAATTCCAAGCTATGGTGGGAAACACTACCACCCCAAATCTCCTCACATTTTCTAATTAGGACTTCCCCATCCAACCATTGATGAGCCCAAAATGTGCTCATAGTTTGGATATTATGATGAACTTTTAATACCTTTACTTTTGTTATTCGTGGTTGTTTAAACTCTTTTGAAACCTTTTATGGGGATATCCTGTAGCAAAATATTTTCATATTCCTGCAGCCTATTGTGTTGTCTTGACTACATTTATTACCCCGTTAACTCCCTAAATGACTGGTATATCACATATAGTTTTTAAATGATGAAATAGATTTAAATATGTGATTAATGAACGGATATTGTGTATGTGCCATGTGCCTTTTCTTTCACATTTGTTACCTTGTGTCTCACAGGTTGTTGAAGAAAGTATGATCGAGTCAATCACAACCAATCTCGGCCTTACAGTAAAGTCTATTTCCTGCACGACTTCGAGGAAGCTCTGGCAAAGACTCTTTGATCGAAACCATTGGGAAAGATTTTTAATGATTGTCAATCTGGAAAGAGTGGAGAACTAGATTCTCTCCGGATCGGGTTGAATAGATAAATTTATTTATGAAGTTTGTTCCTTGATTCTGGGATACACTTTACTTCCACGTCTTTCTTTGATAGGGTTAGTTAGTTAGTTGTTCTCCTGATTTTAAATAAAGTACTCCTGCGCGAGTGAGGAAGGAGATGATAGTTAGAAGTAAGATAGAAGCTTAGTGATAGAGAGATAGCAGATATCATGTAAAAGTCAGTATGATAATGAAAAGCAGAATCTGTATGATAAGAGACAGAGTTTGTTGTTAGTTTCCATATCAACAAAGCAATGTATACCATTCTGTTTTCATGAATAAAGTTTGATGAAGTTCTGAGTTCAACACTCGCGTAATCAGTAGATGCTTGCTAAGGGGGCCCACTTAGTAAGTATCTGTAGCTAGTTAGTTGTTATTTTCTGTTGATCGTCAGTTAGCTTTCATCTTTGAAGTTTTCATACAAACTCAGTCTTATATTGCTCTTGCAGCATCAGCAGTCCATCCCTATGCCTGTTCCTGTACCATAAGGCCAGTTCATAGTTTGTGTTTTAGTCGTAGTTGTTATGGTTTCTATTTTAGTTAAATCATGGTTGAGTTAGAAAAACTTTACATTACCTTCCTATAGCATAGATAAAAAAATTTCCAAGTATTTATTTCTATTAAGTTGTGACTGAAACTAAGTTCTTAGTGCATATGTTGTGCTGCGCCATTCAAAGTATACGTTCCCTGGTTTGACAAGTAAATGAACATCCATAAAGAGATATTAGTCACCTGCTAGAATGTCCAATTCCCAGGAAAGGTTTTACTGTGATTTACATATCCTTTTGTGGGTGCGACCATTTTTGGCTCCATTGCCGGGGATGGTGTCAAGCTAAGAATTTGTCAGAAGTCATTTTTAGTGTTATTTTAGTTTGTTAGTTAAATTTTTTTTAAATCTTTCAAACCACTATTCATTGTATTGCATGCATAGAAGAAGAAGAGATGCACTAGGAAGGTTCCTCCCTAAAAACCTATTTGTTGATGTACCATTTAACCCAGCTGATGAAGAACCTAAGGAAAATCCATTTGCTCTGTTATTCCAGCAAACAGATATGGCAAATAATCCACCTAATACACCTCCTACTTTTGAGTTTCCCATTGTTCCCCAGTGAGATACTGACAATCTTAAAAACATTCGTTCTTCATTGCTTCCCAAGTTCTATGGCCTAGTAACAGAGGACCCAGAAACTTTTCTGTTTGAGTTTGATGTCCTCTGTCGTAGTTATGACTACAATTCAGATGCCCACAAACTGAAGTTGTTCCCTTCCACCTTGAAGGAGGGAGCTCTTAGATGGTTCATGAGTTAGGAAGAGGTGTTGTTGATAGTTGGGCAGCCATGTAAACAAAATTCCTTGAGAAATATAAGGAATATTGTAAGAGTGCTAGTAAAGGTGATGACATATTCAAAATTCAGCAGAAGGAGGATGAAAGTCTGGAAGATTACATCTCAAAATTCTTGTTTTCCTTGAAGAGGAACTCAAACCATACTCTTAATAAAGACTCTCAAAAACTACTCTTTCTAAAGGGAATCCGTGATGCTTGTATAGATGCCCTGGACCTAATGGGAGGAGGTGTTATAACCCAACTGCCTTGGGATAATATAAAGATAATGTCTTAACTACTCTCGAGCAATAGTTAAGAAAGGTCGAGGTCATCATGCTACAGTGGGGAAGTCTTCTTCCGGTGAAGTTTCCAGGATGGAGATAACAAATTTGCTATCTGATTTCAATCAGGATATCATTAATAATATGGCTACACAACTGGACACTATGCAAGCTCGGAAGAAACATGAGGAAGCCAAGGCAGTTTTGGCCAAGTTCTATCCATACTGTAGATAGAAGTAACATGACTGCAGATGCAAGATGGTGGCTAATCTGGAAGCTAAACAATTACCTACTGACTTTAAGCCAGTAGAAGGTGATGATGATCAAGTGTTCTTTGTTGCACAAAGGAGACCATGGGCTCAAAGACAAAGTATGCCTCAAGATCCTTTGACTTTTGGTAATCCTTATTCTGGCTATAATAACCAATGGCAACCTACATATGGACCACCACCATCTTGGAATACATCTCAACCAAGTTGGCCTAATTATCAGACCTCACAATGGCAATCTCCTCAAGGAGGTTGGTAGTAGCCACAAGGACAATGGACCCCACCCCCAGATTATTGGCAGCAGAATCCTTAATGGAGAGGTCCTTAGCAATGGCAAAACTAGTCACCTGGGTTCCTGCAGCTTCCACAACCACAACCACAGGCCCTCATGCCACATCCTGCAACAACTGCCACAAATACTGGCCCTCCAAAACAACCGCCTATGCCTACCCAGCCGTTGCCAAATCCCAATAATAAGAAACAGTAGCAACCACAACAACCAATGTATCTTGTTGAAGCCAACCAATATCAAGCTTATACCTTAAATATTAATGATATCCATTTGAGGTCTAGAACCACTCTACCTACTCCACAACCATCGCTAATTACTGAAATACCAAATTCTCCCCTTGAAGAATCTATTGTACCTACTGTTCCTACTGAGTATATGCCTCTAACTGATACGGTTTCTAAGGAGCCTGTTTTGCAAAGTCAAGACAAACCACCTTTTTCTTAGAAGTTGCAAAGTACTGCATTTAAATCCATGGAAGAACCCACTTTTGACATTTTGGATCAGCTTAAGAACGTACAAATTCAAATCCCTTTATTTCAGGCTATTAAAGATATTCCCATTTTTGGAAAAGCTATTAAAGAGGCATGTTTGAAGAAGCTTAGATGGAAGAAAAATGATCCCCAAACAATTCATGTCTTAGGGAAATTGGTTGATATAATGTTGAGAAATGTAGTCATCCCAAAGTATATTGACCCTGGAAGTCCTGTAGTGCAAATACATATAAATAGCCAAATTGTAAAAAATGTTTTGATTGACTTAGGTGCTGCCATTAATATCATGACAAATCATACTATGGACTCCTTGAACATTTTAAACATTAGGTCTACACCTACAGTTCTGCAGCTTTCAGATAGCTCCACAGTTAAACCTGATGGAATGGTGGAAGATGTAATTGTCACTCTTGAATCTTGGGAGTATCCAGCTGATTTCACAATATTATCAGTTAAGAAAACTTTAGAAGGGTATCTAGTTATCCTTGGTAGACCATGGTTAGCCACTGTTGATGCTTTTATAGGATGTCGT
Organism: Sequoia sempervirens; assembly: GCA_007258455.2. Lineage (NCBI taxonomy): Eukaryota > Viridiplantae > Streptophyta > Pinopsida > Cupressales > Cupressaceae > Sequoia > Sequoia sempervirens. The sequence continues at coordinate 39,969 of VDFB02143203.1, read as the reverse complement.
TATGGAGATATGACCATTTCTGATGGACAGTCCACAAAAAAATTGGTTTTGTATCCACCTGCTAGACCTCAACCAGATTTGTCCCAACCTGTTTGGCTAGATGTGGGGGAAGAAATTGAAGAAGCCAATTCATTGGTTCAATTAATGATGCTTCAAAATGATCCATTCTCACAACTTCAGAATGAGGATGCCTTGCTTTTTCAAATTCTGCAATTTAACTCTGATACGGGTAGTTCATCTGATCCAAATAGTAGCCATCTACAATGTTTCCTATAGCAACTAAATTCTAAGAGTTCGCTGCCTAAACTTTCTGTAATCTTTCATAACTTGCTTCCACAAGAGGTACAAACATCACCTGTAAATTCTATGAGTAATCTCACTAAGCAGATAGAATTGTCTCCAGGTCACTGTTTGAATATCAATAGCAAGCTGTCACAATCTCAATAGGCTGTCTTATTAAAAATGCTACAAGATCAGCATAAAGCTTTTGCATGGGAATATGGGGACATGCAAGGAATAGATCATTGAATTTGTACTCACATGATCTATATCAAAGAAGATTGTTTACCAATTAGGCAACCTCAAAGAAGAGTAAATCCAGCACTTAGAGAAATAGTTAAAAATGAGCTTCAAAAGTTGCTTGATATTGGTTTTATTTACCCAATCTCTGACAGTCAGTGGGTTTCTCCATTAGTTATTGTCCCTAAGAAAGGTGGAAAATGGAGAGTGTGTGTAGATTACAGAGAGTTGAACATTGCCACTAAAAAATATCACTTTCCACTACCGTTTGTAGACCAAGTACTAGATTCACTGTCTGACAAAAAATATTTTTCCTTTTTGGATGGTTACAGTAGGTACAATTAGATAAAAATTGCCCCTGAAGATTAAGATAAGACCACTTTTACCTGTCCATGGGGAACATTTTCTTACTCAGTCTTGCCTTTTGGTCTATGCAATGGGCCAACAACATTTTAGAGAGCAGTAATTAGTATCTTTGCTGATATATCTCATGATTGTATGGAGATTTATATGGATGATTTCACTACCTATGAAGTCACATTTGAAGAAGCATTGGTGAATTTAGAAAAATTACTGAAAAGGTGCAGAGAGCAAAATTTGTCTCTAAATAGTGAAAAATGTTTTCTAATGATCGAAAAAGGTATTGTTCTAGGCCATCATATTTCCAAGAATGGAATTCAGGTTGACCCTGCTAAAATTGAAGTTATTCTGAATTTACAAACTCCTGCAAAACAAAATGATGTCAGAAGATTCCTTGGCCATGTAGGGTATTATAGAAGGTTTATAAAAGATTTTAGTAAAGTTGCCAGTCCACTTTATGCCTTATTAACTATGGATTCTCAATTCGAGTGGATAGAGGCCTGTGAAAAATTATTTCTGCAACTAAAGGACTTGCTTACTAAAGCCCCTGTTCTTCAAGGTCCAAAATGGAATTTGCCTTTTCACATACATGTTGATGCCTCTGATTTTGGTATAGGGGCAGTCTTAAGTCAAACAAAAAATTCAATTGAACATGCTATCTATTTTATCAATGAAAACCTTCAAGGTCCTGAGCTAAACTATACTATTACAGAAAAGGAATTGCTTGCAGTAGTGTATGCTTTGAATAAATTTAGGAATTATGTCACAGGTTATCAGATATTTGTCCATACTAACCATGCAACAATTAGGTACCTGATGAACAAACCTTCCATCTCTGGTAGATTGGCAAGATGGCTCTTGTTGTTACAAGAATTTGACATTACAATCATTAATAAACCAGGAAGAGTTAATATTGTGGCTGACTTTTTATTAAGACTTCAATCAGCTACACTTGCTAAACACGAGGTCAGTGATGATAGGTTCCCAGATGAACATTTTTTTTCCATTGCTGCACATACTCCATGATATGCAGACATTGCCAATTATCTAGTAGCAAGCAGAATACCAGCTCACTTTTCTCCAAAAGAAAATAAATTGTTAATAGAGAAAAGTTTTAACTTTTCATGGATTGCAAATTGTCTGTTTTATACTAGACCTGATCAAGTGATGCGAAGATGTGTAAGAGAAGATGAGACTTATGATATCTTGCATACTTGCCATGATGAACCATGTGGGGGAGATTTTGCAGCAAAGAGAACATCAATGAAGGTTCTTACAACAGGGTACTACTGGCCAATGTTACACAAGGATGTTGTGGCCTATACAAGGAAATGTGATAGATGCCAACGTATGGGAAGACCAACCAAGTCAGATAAAATGCCACTACATTCACAGGTAACAGCCACCCCTTTTGATAAGTGGGGAATGGATTTTGTGGGACCAATTGATCCACCATCAAATGGCAAGTCATACATTCTAGTTTGCACGGATTATGTAAAAAAATGGGTTGAGGTAAAAGCTATGACTCATGCTCAAGATAACAAGGTTGCTGAATTTCTGTATGAATAAATTTTCACTAGATTTGGAGTTCTTAGAGAGCTTGTAACTAATCAAGGTGCTCAGTTCACATCCAATTTGATCACTGCACTAATGAATGACTATAAAATCAAACATAGGAAGTCCAACCCCTATCACCCTCAAGCCAATGGTTAGGTTGAGGTTACAAATAGGGAAATTGAGGTGATCCTAACAAAGACAGTGCAGCTCCATAGAAAAGATTGGAGCAGTAGACTTCCTGAAGCAGTCTGGGCCTATAGAACTACATGGAAGATAACAACTGGGTTTACACCCTTTGAGCTGCTTTATGGGAAAACAACCATGTTGCCCATAGAATTTGAGCACAAAACTTTGAGGATAGCTCTTGAACTCAATATGGAAATATCTGACGCACAAAAGGAACATCTCCTACAGCTAAATGCTTTGGACGAAATGAGAAAAGCTGCCCTGCAACATACAGAAGCAGTCCAACAGCAAAGGAAGAAATGGCATGATCAACACATCAAAACCAAACAATTTTCTGCTGGTGATTGGGCTCTATTATATGATTCCAGATATCAAGAAAGCCAAGATAAGCTCACAACATGCTGGCTTGGTCCCTATGAAATTGTGAATGTGTTCGACAACGGAGCTGTATAGCTGGCGACAATTGATTCAGTCTGTTTCAAATTGCTAGTTAATGGCCACCGACTCCGGTTGTACCATAAACCAGTCTTAAAAGAAGAATTCATGTAGCAGTTCATTCAGGATCCTCCCGCTACTCTTCTTGCAGCTGAAGGCTTTAGCCTTTCTCTTGCAGCTTCACCCTAATTTTGAAAAGCATGCTCATAATAAATGTTTTCTTTTTAAGGAAATCCCTTTTTCTCCATTTACACTTTTTGCCACATCTCACTTCTTTATGTTCCATCCATCCATCCCATCTATCCATTCCATCCATTCATCTCATCCATCCACATCACCCATCCACCTCATCCATCCACATCACCCTTAATTATGATATCATTCCCAATTATCAACTCATGAAGATGCCGTTATCTTTCTTCACACGTACACGCAATTATCAAAGGTACGCCATATCTTTTGTTATCGCATATTTGATTTATTTTATTCTATTCATTTATTACTATGCCTGTACTAGTCATTATTACCCAATCTCCGCCTATTCTTTAGTACATGTGAGGACACATGTCATACTCTAAGTAGGGGGCGGGGTAATTCATCTTTTAAAACCTGTCTTTTCACTGCCTGCCACAACTGCACAAATAACCTTTCTTTATTATTTTCTGGTACTTTCCAAATGTGATCGCATGTCCTTTTCATTGCATGTTTTTCTTGTAAATTACAATCAAAACTACTTGTTCAAAAATTTTACTTTTGGAAATGAGAGAAATGTGATGGCACGACAGAAGAAAAAAAACCAAAACAGAAAGGGAAACAGAGAGAATTTTTTTTGAATTTTTAGCAGGGAGTTGAGTTTAGCCAAGGGAAAACTATGAACATGGGTGGTCAGCTGGTGCGACATGATCATGTAGCTCATGAATTATTATTGCAAAATCCTCAAATAGTCCACGCATTCAGCCTCTGTGGATGGTTAAACTACTTTTTAAGTTTAAATGCTTTTGATGAGGAGGCTGCTGGGGAATTTTTGAGAACCCTTTCTAAAGGGGAGGCTATTGTATGGGGTCTAATGGTTGTTGCAACTGAAGACAGAATTGCTGAAATAACCGAGTTTTCAGCCATTAGAGAAATTTTTTCTTCAGATGTTGCCTCTGCAAGGGTTGAATTTTCAATACCCACTAATGGACCTTTGGAAGTCTTCAAGCAGGGATGCAAGCGGGTATCGTTGCCTCCTCCTTATTCAGAATACGCTCCTTACATAATCAGGTATTTAACCTATGAAGGCCATTTCTCCTACCTGCATTCTTATCATTTCAAATTATTAAGTCATATAAGGCATGGATTAGTTGTAAATGTTCTGAATTTCCTGTTAAAATTTTTGGAACAAAGTGCCCATGGAACCCAATAAAGGAAAGATAATTCTATTGCTCACCATGGCCTTATCAAATTGTTGATTGAACACTCTTTGAGAGATGTCTCACCTCTTTCCTGGCAACAATTCATTGCCCAAAAGAGCTTGTAAATTCCACAACCCCCTAGGGTACTTACCCCATGGCTTTAGAAAAAGAAAAAAGAAATTGCATCTACCAGTAGAAGAAAAGGACAAGGGTCATCTGCTCCTATAGCACCTAGTCCTATAGCTTCCCCACCAGGATCCTCTGCTCGGGTACAAACTAGGTCTGCCACTAGGAGAGAGAAGGGAAAAATAAAGGCAGGAGAGTCATCTAGGGCAGAACAAACCCCAGAGTCTGACCCTCATTCTCGGAAAAGGCAATGCTCTTCTCCTGTAGCACCTTCCCCTACAACCATCTCTCCTACAACAACACATGTTGCTATCACTAGTTCACCATCATCCTCTGGTAGGGTAGAACCCTCTAGGCATACTGAAAAGAGGAAGGCTACCAGAACACATCCTGCAGCCGCACCAATGCCAAGAAGAGTTTCCACAAGGAAACAATGTAATACCTCCCCTGTTTCACCTCAACCAGAGGTTATTGAAATTTCAGAAGAGTCCGTAGAGTCTGAATTTGATGTTTCTTAGAATGTGTCCAGGAATGCTGCATAGAGTTCATTCATTCCTAAAGAGGAGCAAGTTGAGACAAAGGAAATGGAGCATAATGAAAAAGGGTTACGAAGTCTTGATGACTTGGCTACCGCTGCTATGCAGTTTTTAGAGGAAGCATAGTCTTCTCCACTGCAACAACAAGAATTCATCCTGTAGCAAGAGCAGGAACAGATTGAACAATTGGATGTGGTTAGTGAAGCTACATTTCACCCTGTAACTTGTAAAGCCATTGTTGTTTATAAGAAGACGTTTTTGATTAAGTTTCTAGAATATGTCAAAGCTAACTGGGAACCAGTTACATTGCAAACCCTGACTTTCTGGCATCTAGCCCAAACTGACATGCAACAAAGTCTATGGGAGGTAGAAAGGAAAAAACTGAAAAAAGAAATTGAAAGTCAGAAATAAGAAATTTTTGAGTTAAAAGTAAAAATGGATGAAATGTTAAAAGTAACTGGTCAGATTATGAAATGCAGACCGCCACCCAGAGTTTATGCTCTGTGCCTTAAGGAACAATTCTTATGGTTCCAACTAATGAGAATTTCCAAAAATCAAGATCCTATATTTCACACTGCTAAATAATTTTACGATGCATACCAGGCAGCCCCTAATTGGTTAAGAAATTCTCTGTGTGAATTTTATTTACATGGCTTTTTAATTCCATTTGAAACATAATGGAATCCTCTTCTGTATATTGGTGATATCCATTTGAGATCATTTATGTCATGGGCAGCAAATGAAGCAAATTATGACAGGTAATGAGAAACATATGAGGAAGCTGAAAGGAACGAGCCTGTTCCATTACGCTCTCAAAGTTCAAACCCCCATGCAATGTTGAAAACTTGGTTTACTCTGACATATGGCATTAATAATAATACAGCTAGAGAGAAAATATTTGATCTTAGGAAACAGGTATATGATGAATTTCAGGAACAATCATATTTATTTTGGAGACTAGCATACACTAGAAGTGAGAAAAGGTGGGAAAGGTTAACTGTTGGGCTAAGAAGGTCCGAACCTCACAGTCCCCTAAATTTCATAGCAGCTCTTAAATGATCAAGCAGATATATATAGTTGGGACTTCAAAAGAGATTTGAACTGTGGTTGCCATTGACATTCAGACCCCCTGTGTTAATGTGGCCCCTTTATCCTTACCAGACTACAAATTTTAATGATGATTCAGAAGCTCTTAGGTATGAAAGGTGGCAGACTTTCAGAGGATTTTATTACAGGTTTGGAACTCCATTTCAGAGTCATGCCGCAACCACTGATTTCAGACAAACTACCAGGAAAGTTAATGCTGGAGGACTAGCATTGGGCTAAGTAGGGGGCAGAATGACGAGCCCAAAATGTGCTCATAGTTTGGATATGATGATGAACTTTTAATACCATTACTTTTGTTATTCATGGCTGTTTAAACTCTTTTGAAACCTTTTATGGGGATATCCTGTAGCAAAATATTTTCATATTCCTACAGCCTATTGTGTTGTCTTGATTACATTTATTACCCTGTTGACTCCCTAAATGACTGGTATATCGTATATAGTTTTTGAATGATGAAATAGATTTAAATATGTGATTAATGAACAGATATTGTGTATGTTCCATGTGCCTTTTCTTTCACATCTATTACCTTGTGTCTCACAGGTTGTTGAAGAAAGTATGATCGAGTCAAGCGCAGCCGATCTCGGCCTTGCAGTAAAGTCTATTTCTTGCACGACTTCGAGGAAGCTCTGGCAAAGACTCTTTGACCGAAACCATTGGGAAATATTTTTAATGATAGTCAATCTGGAAAGAGTGGAGTGCTAGATTCTCTCCTAATCAGGTTGAATAGATAAATTCATTTATAAAGTTTGTTCCTTGATTCTGGGATACACTTTACTTCCACGTCTTTCTTTGATAGGGTTAGTTAGTTAGTTGTTCTCCTAATTTTAAATAAAGTACTCCTCCTGCGTGAGTGAGGAAGGAGATGATAGTTAAAGTAAGATAGAAGATTAGTGATAGAGAGATAGCAGATATCATGTAAGAGTCAGTGTGATAATGAAAAGCATAATCTGTATGATAAGAGATAGAGTTTGTTGTTAGTTTCCATATCAACAAAGCAATGTATACCATTCTATTTTCATGAATAAAGTTTGATGAAGTTCTGAGTTCAGCACTCGTGTAATCAGTAGATGCTTGCTAAGGGGGCCCACTTAGTAAGTATCTGTAGCTAGTTAGTTAGCTGTTATTTTTTGTTGATCATCAGTTAGCTTTCATCTTTGAAGTTTTCATACAAAATTAGTCTTGTATTGCTCCTACAGCATCAGGAGTCCATCCCTGTGCCTATTCCTACAGCATAAGGCTAGTTCATAGTTTGTGTTTCAGTCATAGTTGTTATGGTTTCTATTTTAGTTAAATCATGGTTGAGTTAGAAGAACTTTACATTACCTTCCTGTAGCATAGATAGAATTCCTTCCAAGCATTTATTTATGTTAAGTTGTGACTGAAACTAAGTTCTTAGTGCATATATTGTGTTGTGCCATTCAAAGTATATGTTCTCTAGTTTGACAAGTAAATGAACGTCCATAAAGAGATATTAGTCACCTACTAGAATGTCCAATTCCCAGGAAAGGTTTTACTGTGATTTTCATATCCTTTTGTGGGCACGACCAACCATCTCATAATTTTTCACTTCACCTTGAGGCCATGGTTCATAAAAACAAATTCAAAAGGGTCTTGGTGGATAGGGGTTCAGGGCTAAACATTCGTTCTCTCAAGCTCATAAAGAATTTGGGATTTGCAGAGGACTCCATTGAAAAAGGAAAAGGCATCACAATCAAAGCTTATGATGATCAAGAAAGAGTGTCACATGGCACTATCCGACTCCCTATTCAAGTAGGGCCAGCCATTATGGAAACCACTTGCCAGGTCCTTGTCCTTGAATTTCCTTATAACATTCTCCTAGGGCATCCGTGGATCCATGGGATGCAAGAAGTTGCATCAACGTTCCACCATTGTGTCAAATTCATAAATAAAAACCAAGTGGTCACAATCTATGGTGATCCTGAGCCCTTCACCTACTGCAAGAGCTTGGAAGCAAAATACTATAAAATCCCCCAAGTTCTAAAGAATGATGAAGGCCCCACAACTCTGTATGTAGACCCAACTACCTTGGCCTCCACTTCTGAGACAAAGAAACCCATCTTCCCTGATATCTCTGAAATCAAGGTCTTTGTCTAAGACAATGGGTGTGGGAATTATAAAATGAAGTAAAGTGCTTTTGTGATAGGAGAGTTACCTCAATCTCCTAGGTCTCATGGGAAACCCCAACCAGCTAAAACATCATCACAAACCTTCAAAGTAGACCCTTCTAGATTCAAAATTTAGGGAGACCTAAGTCGATAGGTTGTAGATGAAAGAGACATATCAAGCTTGTTGTACCAAGATGAAAGGCATGCACCTAATCTACCCATGGATGAAAGTAGCAAAGGACTGCAAATGATGCTTGGTATGGGCTACGATAAAAACAAGAAACTTGGACAAAATGACAATGGCCTTGTAGTACCACTCATTCCTGAGAAGTGCATGAGAAATATTGTCCTTAGATATACCCCTACAAAGGTAACCGTACATGGTAGAGGTCCCCCAATTAGAGTAGTCAAGACTCCCCCTCAGCTATCAGCAGCCAAACTTCAATTACCCATATCCACAGGTCGATTCATAGACAACTTTACATTTGACATAAATGATGTTTGTAGTAGTACTGATGAGGAAGATTCCATAACTGATTTACCCATGCTATTATAGGACTCCTCCTTGCTCATTATTATCACCTTGTCATTTGAGTCAACCATTCAAACCCATGAAATAAACCTAGTCTATCCCCAATTCATCAATTACAACCAACGAGGACCACTAGTTCTAGACACATTTGAAAATGATGAGGAACTCCAATAATTCATGGGATTACGAGATACAGTACCATGCAGAGATCACAAGGATAGATTTGACATCACACTAGACACACATGCCTATTATGGGGAAATGATTGAATCCTTCAATCACAAAAGAAAAACCTTGAGAATAATCTCTGGGTTTTATAGTGAAAACCACACTATGGCACTCTTTGACTCAAAAATAGAAAAAATAAAGGATGTATTCAAAGGTGAAAACCTCTCAGAGGTGCTAAAGGATGAAGGATTCAATAATCTTCTTAGTGCCATCCATCAGGAGAAGTCAGCGGTTTTGACAGAAATATGTAATCCGAACAACTTGGGAACATAGCAATTACCACACATAAAATTCTATCCAGAGTCTCTTTTAATAGAAGAACAAGAACTTCTAGCTCTGTTCCTAAGAGAAAGGAAATTAAACTTTTCATATACCTATCCCGACATGCCTGTGCTTGATCTAGAGGTTGTGGTCCACCATTTAGCTATGTATCCTGAAGCAAAACCTGTAAGACAAAAGCTAATAAAAATGCATCCCCATATAGCATTGTTGGTCAAAATGGAATTATAAAAGCTCCTAGATGTAGGATTCATATGGCCGATAGATTATCTAGAGTGGGTCTCCAATCTTGTACCTATCTCAGAGCCCACTAGGGGCATCTATATCTACACCGATTTTATAGATTTAAACAAGGCATGTCCCAAGGATTACTTTCCACTCCCAAACATCGATATGATAGTGGATATGACAACAGGACATCAGATGTTATCCTTGATGGATAGATTCTTAGGATATAACTATATCATGATAGAAAAAGAAGACCAACACAAAATGGCATTCATTTGTCCATGAGGGACATACTACTAGAATATGATGCCATTTGGGTTAAAAAATGCCAAAGAAACTTATCAAAGGGCCATGACACTAATATTTCATGATATGATCCATAAAAATGTGGACGAATATGTGGATGACATATTGGCCAAGTCAAAGAAATGACGAGATCACATAGCAACATTGAGTTCCATCTTTGACCGACTTGAAAAGTACAAGGTCTACTTAAATCCAAAAAAGTGTCTTTGGGGTCCAATCAGGCAAGCTCCTAGGATACATTGTATCCATGAGAGGAATCAAGGTAGATCCAACCAAGATTAAGGAAATCTTAGAAATGGAGGCACATAAAACATTAAAACAACTAAGGGGCCTACAAGGAAGACTCTAGTCCATCCACAGATTCATAGCGCAACTAGGAAACAAGAAAATTCCATACTGTCATCTACTCCACAAGGGGGTAGCATACAGATGGGATGACAAATGTGATCAGTCCTTCAACAAGATCAAGGATTACTTACTCACACCATCAGTTCTCATACCACCCATTCCAGGAAAACCTTTGATCTTATACATATCAGCAATAGTAGGAGCTCTTGGCGCTTTCCTAGCACAACACGATGAAATAGGGAAAGAGAGATCCATCTATTACATTAGCTGAACAATGGTGATACATGAACTAAACTACACACCCATTGAAAACACTTGCCTAGCAGTCATATTTGTAGTTCAAAAGTTTAGACATTACATGCTATCCCATCAAATAAAACTCATTTCAAAGATATACCTCCTTAAATACCTGTTGTCTAAGGCAACTCTCACAAGGAGGATAGTTAAGTGGGTTATGATCCTAATAGAGCATGAAATAGAGTGTGGAGCACAAATCAATCAAAGGACTAGAAATAGCAAATCAACTGGCAGAAGCACCAATATATTTAGAAAATCTACTTGTATTAGAATTCCCTGATGAATAAATCTTTGACTTAAGTGTAGCGGATCACTAGAAAATGTACTTCGATGGGTCCTATACACAACATGGGTTAGGAGCAGGGATTTTCTTCATCACCCCATAGGGGGATTGTATACCTAAATCATACAAGCTATCATTTTCGTGCACAAATAACATCACAGAGTATGGAGCTCTTGTCATAGGGCTAAGGATTGTAGTGCAATGGCAGATAATGACAATTAAGGTATACAGAGTCTCACCTCATAATCAACTAGGTAAATGATGAGTATCAGAAAAATGACAATTTGACTCCCTACAAAATGATGGTGGAAATCCTTAAGGAGTTCTTCATTGATATCACATTTGAGCAACTAACAAGAGAAAATAATAGAGCGGCAGATGCCATGGCTACGATTGGGTCACTCCTAGAAATCCCGCGCAACATCCCAAAATAAGAATTCCTCATAGAGCAGCTTTTCATACCCACATTTGAGGTACCATGGCTACGATAAGATCACTCCTAGAAATCCCACACAACATCCCAAAACAAGAATTCCTCATAGAGCAGCTTCTCATACCTGCATTTGAGAGTCTAAATTTTGTGTGAAATCATTGGTCCCGATGATCCCTGGTACCATGATATATACACTTATCTGAGAATAGGAATCCTCCTAGCCAACATAACTGTGAACCTCAAAAGAGCCTTTGTCAAAAAATCATCTCATTTTGTCATCCTAGGAGATACCCTTTACCGTAGAAGCATTGAGGTAACCCTGTTATGTTGCCTAAATGCTAAGGAAGCCTTGACTGCTTTAACTAAGGTACATAAGGGCATTTTTGGTTCACATTTGAGTGGAATGACCTTGGCTAACAAATTGCTGAGGATGGGGTACTATTGGCCTACAATGGAAAGAGAAGCACGTGACTATGTTAAAAGGTGTCTACAATGTCAGTAGCATGGGGACCTCATCCATACACCAACTTAGGAGCTCCATTTGATTGTCACACCATGGCCTTTTTCACAGTGGGGGCTCAATCTCATTGGAAAAATCACCCTCACCTCATCCAACAAATATATGTTTATTATCACAGCCACTGAGTATTTCACAAAGTGGGTGGAAGCCATCCCCATGAACGACATTACTAGAAAGTAGATATCCAAGTTCATCTTGAACTACCTGATATGCCCCTACGGTGTCCCTCAAGCCATTATCTTAGATAATGGGACATCTTTCAAGAATCGGGATGTTCATGACCTATGCCAGAAATTCAAAATATAATATCACTTTTCCACTCCATATTATCCTGATGGTAATGGCCAAGCATAAGCCACCAACAAGACCATCCTGAAAATCCTCAAGAAAATAGTTAATGATGTTGGTCGTGACTAGCATTTGTAGCTGAATCCTACCCTATGGGCCTATCGAACCAACATCCACACACCAACAGGTGCCAAACCCTTTTCCCTAGTCTACGGATCAGAAGCCATCCTCCCCATCGAGATCGAGCTCCCGTCACTGAGAATATCACTGGAGAACCTCATCACAGATGAAGAATATCGGGTATCAAGACTGAATGAGTTGGAGTTACTAGATGAATGATGTATGGATTCCTTAAACCATTTACAAATCTACCAAAAATGACTAAATATAATTTATAACAAGAAAATTAGGAGTCATACATTCCAAGTCAGAGAGCTCGTGCTAAAGGAAAATCAAAAAATGTCCCTAATGCAGATAGCAAGGGCAAGTTTGAACCCAATTGGGTGGGGCATTTTTTCATCACAACAAGTTACAAGTTAGAAGCATATTAGTTGTCAACACTGGAAGGCGAGCCTGTATAGGAGCCCATGAACAACTCTCATCTCAAAAAAAATTATGCCTAATCCTTCCAAGGTATAAAACTAAAAATATAATAATATCATAAAATATCCTAAAAAATTGTCACCCTGATGAAAACTTGGTAAATAGGCATCTTGTTCACAGCAAAAAGATCAAAAAAAAAAAATCCAAAAAAAAAAAGAAAAAAGATTAAAAATAGTAAAGAGAAAAATTGTCCTCTAGTGAAAACCAATTTGGTGGCACTTTGAGCAAGTACCTTGGTGAAAACTTGGAAAATAGGCGCCTTGTGTAAATAATCACCTTCCATCCACTAGGATCTTCATGACTCGGTCATTCCATCCATCCATCCATCCATCCATCATCCATCACATCTCATATCTCCATCCATCATTTGTCCACATTCGTACCATAGCTTGGTCATGTGTTCATGTCATGATCCCTCCTAATACTACTCGGCCCATTCTTAAGGTCGGTTTTTCCTGCCTATATCAGAGTAGTGTATTGCATCATGTTGGGGGAATGTTCTCATTGGATCAGATTCATGTATGTTCTTGAAGTCTGTAAATCAGAAAATCCAAAAATATTCAAAACATATCAAAATCCAAAAACAGGTCCAAAAGTCAAAAAGTCAAAAAAAGAGTCATCTTGTTGAACTACAGGTCTCTGAGCTCTAAATGTAAGCAAGGTTGATCATTGATCTTCCCTCAAGATACTTAGGTCAGTCCTTTAGGAGTCCATCATAATAAACTGGCAATCTATTTGTTCGTTTCTCATCAATAATTGAGTTTGTGTCAGTCGAACTACGTGGTCTCTGCGTGTATAACGTAGGCAACGATAATCTATTGATTAGCCCCCAAGGCCCCTAGGATAGGTATTTAGGTTAGTCTCTTGGTCCAAATCTTCAAAAACCCCAAAACATTTGGAAATTTTGAAAATCAAAATATTTGCAAAATCTTGAAAAATACTAAAAATAGCCTCAAAACATTTCAAAAACATCAAAAACACCCAAATATTTGAAAAAATCCATCTATCCCCATCTTGCTTTCACCTGAAATAAAAAATCACTCATAATAAATCATTGTCACCCTCAACCTTTGGTGAAACAGTTGGAAACAAGTCTAGCAAGTTAAAAGTGAAAACTCAAACGTCAAGGTCTCAAGTCTAGGTCAGTGAGTAAACAAGTTGGTCAACTATTGGTATCAATAGCCTATCATCTAATCAGTCCCAAATCAATCATCTAATATCATCATTTCCTAGGATGCATCCTTCCTATAATGGACATCAACATTAGGCATCACCATAGTTTAGTCTTGGCTAGCGGTGTGAAGAACATTAGCTTGTTTGTTTTCTTTATCTTTTTCTTTTGACTTATCTTACTTGCACCCATTCCAATGACCTCTCAATGATGTCCAAACAAAAGGATTTAGAGATAAAGGAATGGGGAAAAGATCATGATCTTTTTATTTGTTGTGCTTGTTAGATATTCTTGTAATATAACTTGGTCATGCATACTTTGTTTGGGTATAGGGAGGATGTTTTAGGTTTCTTGTTGACCACATAGGAAGGCTTGCCTTTCTATGTTTTGGTCCAAGATGTGTGAAATATTTGAACTACATTTTAAATAAGTTTTCGTACACCAGGGGTGAATAGGAATACTCCTATCTAATTTTCAAGTCAAAGTCCATCACACTAGGTACAAAGCCATCCTAGTTCTTTATACCTTGATGCATCATACCTATGTGTATTATCAAACATAAGGTAAATGGCCCTTTTAAAGTCCCAATTCCTGGTAATAAAATCATCATCATCATCATCATCATCATCTTTAGACTTGTTGGATCATCTTCTTTATTCTATCCTCTTTTTCATGCTAACAGGGTACCATGACAGTTAATCACAAATCATTACTAGTGCATCCATCCTACATCCACAATCCATCAACATATTGTATATCATATCATATCACATAGGAAACACTGACCATTTCACATGCATTGCATTTTCATCATTGAATAATATAGTTTGGTTATTCTAAGCATCTCATAAGCCATACATTTGCATTCATTACATAAGCATAAAGGAATCATCACATAGGCATTATTAACTCATATCATATTCATCATTGAAGCATCAATTGCATACATCATAATATTATTCATTTGCATCTGTTACATAATAACATCACATACATATCATTACTTTACATTGTACCATGTACACCATATCATGTCATATACATAGGCATCATTATTAAATACATCAACACATAGAAAAAAATGCATCATCGCATCATATAATGTACATCTTTATGTTATCCATAAATGCATTACCATATCATACATGAGAAAGATACTAAAAAATAAAAAGATTGTATCTCATACATTTCATCATCATCCATAAGGTGCATAATATAGATCTATTAGTCTAAGCATTTGCATATCATAACATTTGCATTATCCATACATCATCATCAAAAGTGCATAAGAAAAGATATTGAAAAATAAATGCATCCATAAATCACTACATCATAAACATCATATAAAAACATGCATCGCATATAGACCATCGCATATTGAAAGTAAAAACATCCATCCATAATGCATAAATAAGATAGATCATCATATCAAAAGGAATCATCTCATATCATCTCATATATCATGAAAATAATAATACACTATCATGGTACAAAATTGGGATCAAGTGTGTATATCAATCAGTATAGTACACATCACCCATGGGGCTATAAAAAATGAGCCTATGGATCACAAAAAGAATGATGTCTCTGATCAAAATGTGAGCTAGCTCTATTGGCTACTCCCCTCGCCACCCGACCTCTACCCGTGACCCTTTGGAGGCCTGCATCCTGTCTTTTGTGAATATTCTAGGACCCGTGCTGCCCAAGGAACATCCTGATGATAATGCACACGATAATACTTTGCTTCTCGGATGGCATCTCAGTATTCCCACATGGATAATATGCTCCTGGAGGAGGATGCAACCATGATCTCTACCTACTATCTCTGGCCCATCTCCTATGCTACCTGCATCTCGACAGCCTACTGCTGCTAGATGGATTGGCCTCTCTTAACTATAAGGGTCAAAACCTACTACCTCACCTGGTCCCTCTCTATCGTGAACACCTATATTTGAGTCTGAAGTTGTAATATCTGACCAGCCCTAGGATCTAGCTTTGGTGGTGGCTGGATGGGTGGTTGGTCCTGGTGACCATCTCTAGGTGGTGTCCTCTACATATCCTAGTCCTGGTGACCATCCCTGGGCTAATCTTGGACATCCCTCTGGTCCATGTGTTGCTCAGGCTGCTACTCTGGCTATTGTGGAGGTGTGCCACCTCCTCCTCTGCCTCTACCTCTGCCACCATCACCATCTTTGTTTTTGTCTCCATCTCCCCTGCCTACTCAGCCTCATCCCTACCCTACACCTCAGCCTTTGGGTCTCCTCGATATATATGCACCTGGCACTATCAATCTAAGTTGAGGACATAACTAATCTATGTAGGCCTATGTTATCCCTGATTCCAGCTATCCCTGATCATAAGGCCATGGTCTAGTCACCAGTTGCATGAAACTTTGTACTACTTCTGTTGTTGGGATCGTCTAACCCCATGTCGTCTCCCTCATAGTATGTGCAAAGATGGCCATGTACTGGTCATCGAGATGGTCCTGAGCATCCCCAAATTGTTGGGCCACATGGTATGGCAGGTATCTCTCAATCATAGTATGCTCTCAGCCCTGCATCAGCCAATCTTTCCTAGCAAAAAATAATTGTTGTACATCATCATACCAGGTATGCATGCCAAGATAAGGTCTCCAAGTGAAAACTATCATCTCGTTAATGACCTGCCGCCAAAGCCAAATGCCTACTGCTCTTGTATGTGTACAGGATAGTCCACCCCTATATCTCCAAATGATTGGGTCATCTAGCTCCATGTCTATGGGTACGAATATCACGGGAAATACCACTACAATGTGCTCCAAGGCCCAAATGTGCAGCAAAGTGACCCCCGATCCGATAACCCGGCTATCACAGTATGCAAAATCATGAAGATCATGGTACAAGGAGGCCAACATCACTGGCCCCAAGGAAAATCACTCTCTCCGTCGAAGCATCTGCTCCCAAGTGAGACCCCATCCTGGGTTGAAGTATCGATTATGCCAATTTGGTGCCACAAGTCCTGAAATGATCACAACAACTATCAATCTGAAGTTGGTACTACAGCTTTGTACCGCTCAAGCTCGATCTATCCCTCTAAGAAAATGATCTTGTCTAGGCCCATAATCTCATAGCAAGTATCCCTCTTGACATCCACACCATAGATAACTCTCTCCATTTATAAGAAATTGTAGAATGCACTACATGTCCTCCAAGGTCACTCTAGCCTTTCCTGTGGGGAGGTGGAATGAAGATGTCTCACTGTGCTAGTGCTCCACCAATGCAGTCATCATGTCGAGATGTGTCCTTATCAGTGGGGCATAAGCGATGTACCATAAGCCAATCACCCCCAGGTACTCCTGGAGCACCTCATCAAAAGGGGGATCCTGAGTCAATCTGGTCAAAAGGGATGATTTGTGCTCTCGTGAATGGACTAGCTCCATGTCCTCTTGCATCAAAAAAGTCATTGCATCAAGTTTTGTAAAAAAATGAGATCTTGTTTGAAGTTCGTGCAACCAAAACAAAAAATGTGTTGATGTTTGAAACTTTTAAACTATGTTGCTAGAAGCATAAAAGTTCCAAAATCTGTTGTTGCGACGTAGTTTGTCAACGATCTCATTTGAGCCCTAGACTTAAATTTCGAATAGGACCACTGCGGTGTTGTTTGCAAGTGTAGTGCACTTTGCACCAAAAACCCTAATTTCTAAACTCTGCCATCATGGTGCAACTCTCATCAAAGGCACAGTTTAAGCCTACATGGCACTAATTTGAGCTTTTCAGCAGCACTATATATCCCTACTTGACTTTGTTGACTCCTAAACCCTAATAAATGCGCTCGAAAATTGAAAAACAAAGTCAAGACAAGATGACATAACACTAGTCCTATGTCGGGAAGCCTATGGTACACTCGTACGCACTCGAAAATGTGTTGTGGAAGAACATGTGCCATCTCGATCAGTGCTTAGAGCTAAAATTGATGGATTTTCTAAAGGCTAGGTGTGCAAATGAATTGGAAGTGGCCACTCGAGGCCTATTTAAGCTTGAAAGTTAAGGTTTTTTAACCTTGTTTAGCCATTTAGCTCTGGTTTCGAACCCCCAAACCCACTTTCGCCCAACCAAAGACCATTTTGCATCATTTTTTTACATTTTTTCACATTTTTGGCATCTCAAATCCTTTCTAGACCCGTTGGGTGGGTATGTCCAGGATCATGATGGGCCAAAAAGTGGCAATATTATGGGTATTTGTAGGGTATGTGGCTGATGACTTTTTTTTTACCCAAAATTGATGAAACGAAAAGGGTTTTTAGAGGACATTCTCAGTTTTCCACCAATATAAATTTTGATTTAATTTGAATTTAATAAATGATTATTATTTATTTTCTATTAGAATTACGACTAAAGTCCTCATCGATAAGCTGGTTGAAAAACATCTATAACTTTCAAACGGTATCAGATTTTTTGAATCCGAAACTTGTGTCACATTCTATGCTCCACATACTATAGGATTAAAAAAAGAAAAATTAAATTTCATGAAGTTTTGACCAAGTTAAGGTGGTCAGACATATGAGTTTTTACATTTTTAAAAAGTTGTATTTAAAAAATAATAATTAATTATTTACTTGGAAAAAATTACAAAAATATGCATCACATCTAGACATGAGTCCTCTACTTATATATAAAATATTATAAAAAATATTATCATTTTATTATGGTTAGGGTGCATTTAGACACCTACTTCTTATTTTTTTCCCTAAAATTTCAGTACTCTTGCATTGAAATTTCAAATTTTCACCGAATAGATTTTATTTATTTTTAAATAAACCTAGTAGTTTAGAAACTACATTCAATTTTCTACAGATTCTATTCTTACATATTTTTGAAATAATATAGATAACTTATTCAAATTTTTACGTCAAATTTCCTAACACTGATTTTTTTGAATTTTTTGCCACTTAAGGGCCTATTTTTTCCATGATGATCTTGCACATACCCAGGCACCTTGTCCTCTCTTTTCGCAAGATCACCCAAAAATACAAATTTTCATTTGATCTCTCGAGGGGGTAGTATATCAACATCTTTCTTCTCACTGGGCAGCAGTGGGGCATTTAAAAAATCTTTTTTTTTTTAAATTTTGATGTTGGTAGTTTATTCTTTGAACCAACGCAACAAGTACTTTGCTTCAAAGAGAGGAAAAATGTAGACACGAAAAATGTATCGATTGATCTTATGCACCTAATCCTAATTTCAACTAACACCGTTTCCTCCTAAATCACCTCCTTTGCTGGTCATTTAATTAAATAATTTGTATTTGATTAAATTCATCACATTTCACCTTTTAATTCAAATTTATCTAATTAAGTCATTTCCTTCTATTAATTAAATAAATCAATTTTATTTAATCTCTAACGTCTTTTTGTTAAATTAAATGAATTAATCTTTATTTAATTTAATCTAACATCATCCCTCTTTAATTAAATAAATCAAAATCTTTAATTAATTAAGTCTAAATAATATTCCTCTCAACTTTGATTTTAAATCAACCCAAAAATATAAATCAAGTTGTCACATCAACTAATCTCCTTTAAATTAATCAAATCAAGATTAATCTTAATCTCAACCCATCACATCCTCTAACTTTTGCAACTTGCACAATAAATCATTTCTTTTTATTTATTAAATCTTCTAATTTCCCTTAACATGGAATCAAAAGGGAATATTCCTCCAAATTTGAAAATTCCTCCAAAGGGATTTGTCCTTCCAATAAGGCATTCAATACCTCTTACATGTCCTTGTGCATTGAGCCAAGTGGCATTTAAGTCATTTATTTCTCCCTCCAACATGTCATTTCGTGAATTTCAAATTCCACCTAATATCATTTATTGGCACATTCATCAAAATGTGCTCAACCTTCATCCTCTGATCTGTATAGGATCTAGACTATATGCAGTATTGAATGCTTAAACTTTTACAATGATTATTCCAAGTTTACGAAATTTGAATTCATGCATACATTAACGTAATTGTGCATTAAAAATTGACACTTAAAGTGACAAATCAGAACATGAGAGAGGAGAGAAGAAGTGCAAACAAATTGGTAACGAAGTTCATCACAAGCGTGACTACGTCTCCAGGTCCACTCCAATAGAGAGACCGATCCGATTAACTCCAAAATCAATTACAAAAGCACCACAACCATTCTCCAAGCACTTCGGTAGCATAACAGTGCTCTAGTGTACAAGAATGGCTCAAAGAATCTCCACAAGACCTCTCTTTCGTGTCACCACAGCTTCAAGACTTCATCACCTGAAAAAAACTTAATCTCCACACTCACCTCACACCCCTTTTATACAAAAAATGAATCAAATTGGTTACTAACCGATTGATTTTACAATATTCCCATATCTCACATAATCCCCTCATTTTACATAATAAATCTTTGATAAATCCCAAAAAATAAATTTAAGCCCTTTTATTTATTCATTTCGGGCTTTTGTTACAACTTAAGGGGTTAATTTTAAATAAAAGTTGTTTGTTTAATTTAAAAGTATAGGAGTTTGTTTTAAATTTTTAGGCATTCGGCTTTCATCAATTAACAAATGAAACCGATGCTAAATATTGACTAAAACCAACGAATGGCTTATCGGCGATTACATATTATGGTGGGCCGGCGGTCAAGGGTTCAACCCCGGCTGCTGGCTTTTTATAAGCAATTTCGGGCCGACAGGTAACAAAACAAACCCGCTTCATTATTCGGTTAAGCGCCGGTGGTATGGTGGAACGGCTCAGCGAAAATTTTGGAGGTTCGAATCCTTAACAACCTCATCTTTTTTTACAAACAACCCAAAAAACAAATTCAGCCCGCAGAGAGGATGATGGTGAGGCCACGTGGCATGCCAAGGAGGTGCCACATGGCGAAGCCTGACTCACCCATGCTGATGATGTGATTCTGACTCAACAATGACGTGTCAGATGACTGGCTACCGATGTGTCTGATGATTCACATGCTGACTGTGCTGATGACGTGGTGTATGATTGCCATGTGTCGGATGATGATTGGTCCGTACAATGATGACATGGATGCCATGTGTCAGACTCAAAATTATCCATTTGTATTCCGTACAGTACGGACTGACTCCTGACATCAGCATCTGTACAGTCCACCTCAAAAGTCAACTGAAAGCTTTGACCGCTGATAACTCTCGCATACGATGTCGGATTTCGACGAAACGAACGTCATCAGAATCATCTCGGCGAGCTCTTCGTGATGATGCCAACTTCAACAAATTTTGATGACATCATTTTTTCCGCTTCCTGGACACCCCTGATCCCAGTTTGACCCAAGGTTTGATTGGCCATAACTTGCACAAACGGACTCCTTTTCGCTCCGTTCGAGTTGTGTTGGAACCAAGATGTTGAACTCTTTCTGATGGCACTGATTTTGGAGAGAAATGAGACACTTCAATTTTCACTGAAAATATCCCCCAGATCAGGCCTCCCCACTGAAGACCTTTTGGACCTCCAAAAGTGGCATTTACTCTGACATTAAGTGAGGACTTGTCCTCCCCACTTGTCCTGTATCCTCTATACATCTGAATACTTGACTCACAAGCATAATAAAGACTGTTATAACATTGTTGAACATAAACATTATTCTATCACTTCCATAAGCTTCTACATCAAATGTCATAGCCACTAACCAACAAAAATTGACTAGCATCAAGCTGAACAACAATGCAAAAATGAAAGAGAATAAGTCAACAACTCGATCCTTTACAACAAGAACATTTTTACCCAAGGATCCATCAATGCTTTCAATCATCATTTTCTCATGTTGTACTGCAAGTGCATCCTGCAACATCTGACCCTGGTTAGCTACTCCAAGTTCAAGTTTAGAACCACCTGTATTGACAGACATAAGAGTTAACTCTTTACTTGCATTAATTACCCTCTTTAACTGCCCTATGTTTGCAAAAGAACGATCAGTCTTAATCCTGTGAGAATGTACAATATACTGAATGTCATCTTTAAACAAGTGATAATGATTCTTTTCCCTGTAGAAAATAGCTTTCCTGTCATATAAATAAGGGCTACCAAGCACTATCCCACATATATCCAGTGGAACCACATCAAACTGTACTTCATCCACAAATTTACTAGTGATTGTGAACCTTAAGGTGCATTGTTTTGTTACTTGCAACTTATCGTTTTCACAAATCTAGCCTAGTGGATAAGGTTGCTTATGTTGTGTAGTTTTTAATCCCAAGTTCTTTACAACACTTTCTGAAATTAAGTTCACTTCAGAACCACTATCTATGAGTGCATCAATTTTACTGTTCTTAGCAACAACCCTTAAATGAAAAAGCTCATTCCTCTTCACATCTTCAGAGACATCATTAACTTTAGAAGTAGAAGCACAACTATGAATAGAAACACCAAAAATAGGAGCTTTACCTTTTAAACCCGTAGATGTTATCTTAGTCTCATCATCTGAATCTAAACCAAGATCCATAACAACATTTGCGGCTTTATCTTTACCTTTTTGTTTTTTATTCTGTCTCTGAGCCCACTTAGGCCTTAGTTATGGATGTAACCTCCAACAATGATCTTCATCATGACCATTCTTGTCACAATGAGAGCAAGAAAGTTTCTCATCCTTCTTAACTATAGCTGCCTTCTTTCCTTTCCTTGTCTGTGCAACCTTAGAAGATTTCCTTACATCATTATCAAACTTATCAATAAAAGATCCTTTACCCCTTGACTCTAAGTGTGTAGCTTGAACAGACACTTCATCCAAATTACAAGGGTTCAGTACCAAAATAGAATGCCTAAGGTAGGAATGAAGACCTCCTTTGTAATTCAACAAAGTGTCCTGGGTGTACAAAGGAACATTCAAAGCAATAGCCTTCTTCCTAAATTCATGGGTGTACTCTTGGACAATTTGACCTTTCCCTTGCCTAAACATTTGCCAGTCCATCATTAACTGTTGCATATGGCCTAGGGGATAAAACTGCTTCTTAAGAGCATTAACAAACTCTGCCCAAGTTAAATTGACTCTACCATGCTGTGAAATTTCTGCCTTAGTCTTACTCTCCCACCAGGTTAAAGCTATACCTCCTAACCGAAGAGTAGCTAATTGGATCCTATCAACATCATCTAATAGGTTCTAGACTCTACAGTAGACTTCAACTTGTTGAATCCAATCATCCAATTTTTCAGCATTAAGTTCACCACAATACTTTGGTAAATCAAATTTTACATCCAACTTAATTTTAGGCTTATTCCCACTCTTGAAAGGATTAAAAGAAGTAGAATGAGGAGAAGATGGAGAAGAAGGAGAAGAGGGAGGAGAAGAAGAAGAGGGTGGATCTGGTTGCTTGTCACCATCTCCATGATGTTTCCCTTTCTTGTCTTTGCTATCTTCTTGCTTCGACGAACCTTCTTCACATTCTTTCCGCTCTTGTCTCTCCTGAAAAAGAATGTCCACCTTAGCCTTCATCTCAAGGAATGCTCTTCAAAATTCCTGCTCACTTATTTCTTCGGGAACCTCCATTCCAGAAACTGACATCTTCGGAAATGTTCTACGCTTCCCGATCTCAGGGTCAAAGTCTTCGAGCTTGCCTTCACCCTTCTGAATCCTGGATCCCGTTAGCATTCAAAAACAAATAACTGCAATAATAGTCAACTGAGCTCTGATACCAACTTGATTTGTATAGGATCTAGACTATATGCTGTATTGAATGCTTAAACTTTTACAATGATTATTCCAAGTTTACGAAATTTGAATTCATGCATACATTAACGTAATTGTGCATTAAAAACTAAAACTTAAAGTGACAAATCAGAACATGAGAGAGGAGAGAAGTGCAAACAAATTGGTAACAGAGTTTGTCACAAACGTGACTACATCTCTGGGTCCACTCCAATAGAGAGACCGATCCAATTAACTCCAAAATCAATTACAAAAGCACCACAACCATTCTCCAAGCACTTCGGTAGCATAACAGTGCTCTGGCATATAAGAATGGCTCAAAGAATCTCCACAAGACCTCTCTTTTGTGTCACCACAGCTTCAAGACTTCATCACCTGAAAAAAACTTTATCTCCACACTCACCTCACACCCCTTTTTATACAAAAAAATGAATCAAATTGGTTACTAACCAATTGATTTTACAATATTCCCATATCTCACATAATCCCCTCATTTTACATAATAAATCTTTGATAAATCCCAAAAAACAAATTTAAGCCCTTTTATTTATTCATTTCGGGCTTTTGTTACAACTTAAGGGGTTAATTTTAAATAAAAGTTGTTTGTTTAATTTAAAAGTATAGGAGTTTGTTTTAAATGTTTAGGCATTTGGCTTTCATCAATTAACAAATGAAACCGATGCTAAATATTGACTAAAACCAATGAATGGCTTATCGACGATTACATATTTTGGTGGGCCGACAGTCGAGGGTTCAACCCCGGCCGCTGGATTTTTATAGCCAATTTCGGGCCGACAGGTAACAAAACAAACCCGCTTCGTTATTCGGTTAAGCGTCGGTGGTATGGTGGAATGGCTCGGCGAAAATTTTGGAGGTTTGAATCCTTAACAACCTCATCTTTTTTTACAAACAACCCAACAAACAAATTCAGCCCGCAAAGAGGATGACAGTGAGGCCACGTGGCATGCCGAGGAGGTGCCACATGGTGAAGCCTGACTCGCCCATGCTGATGATGTGGATTCTGACTCAACGATGACATGTCAAATGGCTGGCTATCGACGTGTCTGATGATTCACATGCTGACTGTGCTGATGACATGGCATACGATTGCCACGTGTCAGACGATGATTGGTCTATACAATGATGACATGGATGCAACGTGTCAAACTCAAAATTATCTATTTGTATTCCATACAGTACAGACTGACTGCTGACATCAGCATCTATATGGTCCACCTCAAAAGTCAACTAAAAGCTTTGACCGCTGATAACTCTCGCACACGATGTCAGATTTTGACGAAATGAACACCATCAGAATCGTCTCGGCGAGCTCTTCGCGATGATGCCAACTTTGACAAAATTTGACTACATCATTTTTTCCGCTTCCTGGACGCCCCTGATCCCAGTTTGACCCAAGGTTTGACTGGCCATAACTTGCACAAACAGACTCCTTTTCGCTCCGTTCGAGTTGTGTTGGAACCAAGATGTCGAACTCTTTTTGATGGTGCTGATTTTGGAGAGAAATGAGACACTTCAATTTTCACTAAAAATATCCCCCAAATCATCCTCTCACATCTTGACAAGTGGCATTTGGCCATTGGTTGGTGTTTAATCCCACATTCATCCCTTTTTCCTCATTCTCCATCACTCTCATCTATAAATAAGAGGCTTTTCTTCTCATTTTGGACACTTCATTACAAAATCACTATCTTCATATTTAGAGCTAATTTCACCCATTTCATCAAGTGTTCATAGTTTTCATGATTTCATAGCTACGTTATGCCAAAATTTCATGAAGGAGCTTCAATCATCAACAAATATTCATCAAGCTTACAAGGGATTGGCAAAAGGGCCATTTTCCACATCAAAATGGCACCAATTCCCCCATGGGATTAAGAGTTTGCTTGCTTTAATACAATTTAATAGCTTTCTTTGTTGTGTTCTTCATTTATTTCCTATTTTGTGCATTGTAAATGAATTATATGGGGAATGTGGATTTAGCTTGCATATGGATCTAATTATGTGATTGTTTGTTGTGTTTCTGTAGGTCTACAATCTCCATTCACACCTTCCAATACCAAGACAAAAACACTCAACATAAGCACATTTATCCATACCTGAGAAACAACCCAAGCTTCTCCATATCATCAAGGAGTGCCACACATAGACACCCAATATGAAATATTTTCTGCAACACAACCATAGAGTAAATAATATTCCATCCCATGCATTAGGATTATACTGCTGCAAACTCACGAGCTTCAAGTTACATCATTTCAATATGACCAACTCAAGTTTCTCCATCTTCCCCATCCTTCATACTGTGTGTTGTCTCTTGAAAATCAAACAAAAGAGAAAGAATTTCTACTCACCAAAGGATCAATACATAATCTGATTCCTTCAGATTTCCTCAAGCCTGGCAGACTAAGAAATATTCATAGAAGGAATACCCAGAACTAGCAACACAGTAGGAAGAATCACATCCCAGAAGAAGGCTCTAATACAACTTGTTGGGAAATTTTGGTCATCTCAGAAAGAACATCTAAGAACAACAGTTCCTTTGTTAATTTTTATTTTCTTAGATTGCCTCAAAGACACACACTACTATTCCATAAAGCGGAATGAGAAATAGTTCATTTCCCACATTGAACCTTAGAGAAAAGTGAATGCTAATTAAACCAAATCCAACAACACCATTAAAAAATTCAACAAATGGAACAAACTACCACGAAAGATGAAACAAACAACATGAACACAAAATATTTAGGTGGGGAAAACTGTTGCAGGTAAAAGGGCCCCACACTCCAAAAGCTCAGATCGCCATTGTATTATTCAACAATAGGGTAAGTGCATGGATCTGTGACACAATTTTGGCTCTTAAGATGGCACTCTTTTTTAAATCAAGAAAATATGATTTTCATGAGAAAATGAAGATAGTTATACTCAAAATTTCAAGATGCAACAAGAACAAGAGTTGAAGTGCTCTGAGTCTAGTTTCTAATCCACTAAATCTTTTTGAAATTATTGAAGATTAATTGTTTCAAAAAGGTGTCGAGGAGAATAGGTCATGTTTTTATCAAAAAGATAGCATAGCATTTGAGGCCCCCCCTTTCTAATTAACTTTTTTTTAGAATTTCAAAAATCCGAATGGTGAGAAATTAGCTAACACCATGTAGTTTATCCTCATTCTTTTAGATAATTTTTTTAATGAATAAATAATATTTTATGAATTTTCAAAGTGGAAACATCCTGAAAAGCTAAAATTTAAGTGTGCTCCCCCTAATTTTTTTGAAAACTAATCAAAAAATTGATTTTTTCATCACATGTGCAAGTGCACCAAGTTCAAGTCAAGAAGTTAGAAGGTCCATAGTGTGAGTTTTGTGAAATTGGGTCATTTAAATGTAATAAGGCCATTCCAAGGCTATTTTAGTGCTTTAGGAGTCCTTTTTGTGTTATTTGGTGGGATTAGAGAGTTTATAACTCAATAAAGTGTTAACATGGAGAAGTTGTCAGATATGTAAGTTACAAAATTGTAACAAATTTGAATGTTAATAGTTATTTTTTGAAAGAAGGTGGTTGAAGTCAATTGGGGAAGGTTATTTGGTGTCTTTTGTGTTTAAAAATACCTCACATGGTCGAGGATGGGGTTGGAGAGTCTATATCTGAAAGAAAATCAATAAAACTATACTTTTCCCTTTGCAAAATTCTATATTTTCCCAGAAATCTGATGTTTCCTTGAACTATGTGGTTCCATACAAGGTGATTGTGCTCTCTTTTGAATGGAATTTTGTGGGAAGTGGACTTGACTCCATTTTAGTTTTGGTTTGTTTGTATTTCAAGTGATTTTGTACATTTTAGACGCCAACTATTGAGGGTCGATATGTATACCCTATTTTAAGGGTTTTGAGTGCATTAAAATATCATTTTAAGCCTTCCACTCATTGTATGCTTTTGTAACTTTGCTGAAAGGATTATTTAGGATTATAAAACATGTGTGAAAAGTATTATGTTAAGGTGAGGTCTGAATGAAAGGTTTTGTTGATGCCCTAGATGGTAATTTGTGTGTTTTTGAATGAAAAAGAGAGGTTACAGAAAGGAAAAGTGAAAAATCCCTGAGGGTAGCAACTTTTTATGTCCTTTTAAGTTTTTGAATTTTTTTTTGGAGGTGTTGAGTGCATTGGGAAGGTCTGGTTGAGACTGCAAGTGGTTTTTTCAATAAACCCTTGCCTAAATTGTGAGAAAAGAGGGTTTTGTGGAAAGGGGTCTTGGAAGGTGAGTTTTTGAAGAAATGTTGGAAAATGAGGGGATTTTTAGGCTGGTGAGTGCTGCTCCACTATTTTTTTGGGTTTATGAGATCTTTCAAAGGTGGTTGATTTGGATATTAGGTTTAATTGGCCATGTTGAGCAGTGTAGTTTGCTTATTTTGAGAAGCTTAATTCAAAGGAGTCTTATGAGGGTTTGATGTATGTTGAAGAAGGCTTAAATGGGTGAAAAAAATTATGGTTTGTTGCAGAGGTTGTTAAGGAATTCAGAGAGCTAAGGTGGGAAAAATAGGTTTGTAGACCTACAAGAGTGACTAGGTGAAAAGTTGAAAACAAGCCTAGAGTGAGTTTGTGAGAACAAACGTGGTTGGGAATCTCTTGTATTGGGAAGTTGAAATTGATTGCCTCCCTGTATTGCTATCAGTTGGTATCAGGGCCAAGGGAGTAGGTCTCCTGAGGGAGTAAGTTGGAATTTTGTGTGTAAGGAAAAAGGTGGAATTGGAGGAGTCAAAATGCCTCCTAAAGGAAGCATTGTTGTTAGGAAGATTGATCAGCAGGCTAAAGAATTAGAGGCATTGAAGAAGGAGATTTGTACATTGAAGTCTAATGTTGGGGTCACCATGGATGAAAGTGATTCTAAAGAGGAAGAAATTTCTAGTGAAGAGGAAGAGTTGGATCCAGAGGATGTGAGGATGTTGAAGCTTTCAAGGGCTATGAAAGGTGATGGACAGAGCAAGATGGATTTTCCAATGTATGGTGGTAAACTAGATGGTGAAGAGATCTTGGACTAGATAGGAGCCATGGAGAATTACCTTGAAAGTGAAGAAGTGCACGAAGATCACAAGGTGAAGAAGGATAAAACTAAGTTGGAAGGACATGCTTTATTGTGGTGGAACTTTGTGCAAGATGAAAGGCAAAAAAAAGGGGAAGACTAAGATTACTTCTTGGGAGAGAATGAAGGAAAAAATCAAACGTAAGTTCCTTCCTAATGATTACAATTTTTATTTGCTTAAAATACTTCAAAATCTTAGGAAAAAGTACTTAGATGTGCAAGCATACACCGAGGAGTTCTATAGGTTAAGTATAAGGACAAAACATGAGGAGGATGAGGAAGAAAGAGTGGCAAGGTATCTTAATGGATTGAGGTATAACATCCAAGATGAAATAAGTTTGATGATACAAAAAATAGTAGAAGAATGTTTTCAAATGGCTATAAGGGTAGAGGAAAAGGTGAAGAGGAGACAAGAGAAGGAAACAAGAGGAAGAGGTAGTACTTCTAGGGGTAGAGGTACATTTTCTACTCCAAAACAGTCCAATCAAGACCAATAAGATGTTGGTAAAGGTAAAGAACAAGTGGTTGAATCTAGAGGTGGATGGAGAGGTGGAAGAACAAGCTTTAGGGGTAGATATACAGATCAAGGAAGAGGTTCTTTTATGTTTTCAGGAAGGTGTTACAATTGTGGTGAGTTTGGTCATCCATCCTTTAAGTGTCCTAAAATTTTTGATGCTACTTCAAGTGGGGGTGAAAGAAGAGGTGAAAAGAGAGTTCAAATTGTGCAAGAACATGAAGAGGGAAGTGTCAGTTCTCCAAGTCATGATTGTGAACTAGAAATTGGTAAAGCTTTGATGTTGCAAAGATAACTCTTGAAGGCCTCCAAAGAGAATGAACCAATGCAAAGGAGAAACCTATTCAAGACTACATGCAAGAGTAAAAGTAAAGTTTGCAAGGTAGTAATAGATTCAGGCTCCATTGATAATATAGTGTCAAGAGAAATGGTAGATAAGTTAAGTTTGGTAAAAGTTCCTCATAAAACACCCTATAAGGTGTCATGGTTAAATGATGATCAGTCACTTCTAGTCAATGAGCAGGCTTTAGTTGAATTTCAGATTGGAGGGTACAAGGATAGGGTACTTTGTGATGTTGTACCAATGCAATGTTGTCATTTGTTGCTTGGAAGGCCATGGAAATTTGATAAACATGCCATGTATGATGGATGGGCTAATACCTATCAGATTGAGCATGAAGGGAACACATTTACTTTGCTTCCATTGCAAGAGGAGGTCAAGGAGTAGACAAAGGTAGCAAAGGTAATCATGATGGGTAATAAAGAGTTTGTGAAGGTTGAGGATAGAACACAAGAAGAGTGTGTACAAAGTGAAGGTGTCAAAAAGTGAGTTTGAAAGGTGTCACAGTATTGGAGAAGGAAAAAGATGTGATGATGGCAAAGGTAGGCCAAGAGAATGCCAACAATGTTTTGTTTGTAAAGTCTCCAAACAACTTGGAGTTCACTATGATAATATAATGGTTGGGATAATTCTTTTTCCACTTGTTGGAAGAAAGGTTGGAAGGAAGTTGTGTTCTATTGGTACAGAGGTTAGAAACTCTGATAAAATAGAAGCATTTGGGTCTGAGAGCTTGAGAAGAGATGTAAAGACAAAGGCTGAAGTGATAAAGGGTGCTTGGCCAAAGCACATCAGTGAATTTAAACATGCAAGGATGATGAAGGACATAGCTCAAGAAACAAGAGGTAATTTTTTTTTTGCAGGTATGACATCAGTTTCAATTGAGAGCAAAGGTGGAAGGAATGAGGCAGTTTTGTTTGTAGAGATAAGGCAATGGCAAGGTGAGCACAAACTCAACAATGCAAGATATGAAGGAAGAACTAGGTATTTGTTCCCATGGAGGAGACTTCTAAATAAAGGATCATTTGGAAGGAAAATTAATGATGTGAAAGAGTTATGTTTAAGGTAGTTTAGTCCTCATGGGACATGAGGTTTTCTCTTAGGGGGGCTTGTATGGTGTAGGTGCACCAAGTTCAAGTCGAGAAGTTAGAGGTTCCATAGTTTGAGTTTTGTGAAATTGGGTAATTTCAATGTAATAAGGAAATTTTAGTGCTTTAGGAGTCCTTTTTGTGTCATTTGGGGGATTAGAGAGTTTATAGTGCAATAAAGTGTTAACATGGAGAAGTTGTCAAATTTGTAAGTTGCAAAATTGCAACAAATTTGGATGTTAACGGTTAGTTTTTGAAACATGGTGGTTGAAGTTAGTTGGGGAAGGTTAGTTGGTGTCTTTTGTGTTTAAAAATACCTCACATGGTTGAGGATGTGGTTGGAGAGTCTGTATCTGAAAGGAAACCAATAAAACCATACTATTCTCTTTGTAAAATTCTATATTCTACAAGAAATTTGATGTTTCCTTGAATTGTGTGGTTCTGTATAGGGTGATTGTGCACTCTTTTGAATGGAATTTTGTGGGAAGAATACTTGAATCCATCTTATTTTTTATTTGGTTGGATTTCAAGTGATTTTGTACATTTTAGAAGCCAATTATTGAGGGTCAGTCTGTATACCCTATTTTAAGGCTTTTGAGTGTATTAAAATGTCATTTTAAGCCTTCCACCCACTATATGCTTCTATATCTCAATGGAAAGGTGTAATTAGGGTTATTAAACATGTCTACAAAATATTATGTGCAGGGGAGGTCCGAATGAAGGTTTTTGTTGATGTCCTAGATGACAATTTGTGTGTTTTTGAATGAAAAAGAGAGGTTAGAGAAGGGAAAAGTGAGAAATCCCTAAGGGAAGCAAATTTTTATGTATTTTTAAGTTTGTGAAGACTTTTTTGGAGGTTTTGAGTGCATTGGGAAGGTCTGGTGTAGACTACAGGTGGTTTTTTCAATAAACACTTTCCTAAATTGTGAGAAAAGAGGGTTTTGTGGAAAGGGGTCCTGGAAGGTGTGTTTTTGAAGAAAAGTTGCAAAATTAGGGGTTTTGTAGGCTTTTTAATGCTTCCCCACTGATTTTTGGGGTTTTTGAGATCTTTCAAAGGTGGTTTCTTTGGAAATTAGGCCTAATTGACCATGTTGAGCAGCGTAGTTTGGTTGTTTTGAGAAGCTTAGTCCAAAGGATTCTTATGAGGATTTGATGTATGTTGAATAAGGCTTAAATGGGTGCCCAAAATGGTGGTTTTTTTTAGAGGTTGTTAAGGAATTCTGAGAGTTAAGGTCAGAAAATAGGTCTGCAGACCTACAAGAGTGACTTGGTGAAAAGTTGAAAACAAGCCTAGAGTGAGTTTATGAGAAGAAGAGTGGTTGGGAATCTCTTGTATTGGGAAGGTGAAATTGATTGCATCCCTATATTGACATCAACATATATAATGGATTCTAGTTTTAAATAAATGTAATTTGTTTCATGTTTCGATGAACAAGTAAAAATCTATCCTAAAACTAGCACATGTTGGTTTTTGACCAAAAACAGAGGCATTTACAAGAGAAGTTATGGATCAAAACCTTAACTGAATCAAAATGAAAAAATAATTATATATTTAGATAGCTAAGAGAGAGATTAACACCATCACAATTTCTCTATAAAATTACATTGAAACACATGCAAAAGTGATGGTGAGCATGACCAAAAATGTGTGAAATTTTGTTACCCTTTCAAAAAATCACATCTTTTGTATGAAATGGTTGTACAAACCTTTGGGTCAGATTCCAAATGCAAAATTCAATCCATTGGGTTGGTATTTTCTAATTCAACCCATTTGGCAAGTGCCAAATTTGGTGTTCACCAAATGGGTTGCTTCATTTGGCTAGTGCCAAATTTGGCACTCGAAAAATGTCATTCATGACTTTTGGAATTCATTTTTCTAAACTCTTTCATTTTCTCTTTCTTTTCCAAGGAAACTATATACATGAAATAAATATTTAAGTATAAGTTATATTTCATGTATATAGTTTTAGGATGTTTGAGAGTGGTTTTAGATCTCTGAGAGTTATAATGCAAATTCTAGTTTTATGAAGATTTTAAGAAATTTTAGACTTAGTCAAAGTTTAGTAATCAGTATGTCAAATTTCAATAATCAGGAGGTCAAATTTAATATTTCTCTTTCTATTTCATTCATTTTCATCTCTTATTCTCTAGACCTCTCTCTCTCAATATCTCCATCCCTTTATCTAACACTCTCATACTTGAGCTCAAGAACTACGTCTCTACATGTGCATCTCTCTCTCCTTCCCTCTCTAATATCTCTCTCTACTCTCTATATCATCTCTCTCTATCCCTACCTATCCCTCCCTCTCTCCCCCTTCTTTCTCTCTCTCTGCTTCCCTCTCTCTCCTTCCCTCTCTACTTTATCTCGTAATTCTCTCTCTCCTCCCCCCTCTAGTTCTCTCTATCTCACCTTTCTCTCCTTCCCTCTCTAGTTCTCTCTATCTCACCTCTCTCTCCTTCCCTCTCTAGTTCTCTCTATCTCACCTCTCTCTCCTTCCCTCTCTAGTTCTCTCTATCTCACCTCTCTCTCCTTCCCTCCCTCCCTCTCTAATTTTCTATATCTCCCCCTCTCTCTCTCCTTCCCTTTCTACTTCTCTCTATCTCACCTCTCTTTCTCCCCATCTCTCTTCCTCTCTCTCTCTTCCTTTCACCCACCTTTTCTCTCTACTTCTCACTATCTAACCTATCCCTCTATACCTCTTTCTCTCTCCCCCCTCCTTCC
>VDFB02143202.1:0-20804 GCA_007258455.2 Sequoia sempervirens | reverse complement strand
TGTTTGCATTCTTGTATTGTTTTAACTTATGAAATTATTGAAATGAAATGGAATCCTTGTTGTATTATGTTATGCATCTTGCATGTAAATTCTCAATAAAGAAAAGATTTTTTATTGCAATGGCTTGTTACTTAGTTTATTTATTTATTTTTAATAAAAGAGGGGTAAAAACTATTATTAATCAACAAGAGAGGTACAGAGCCTGAGAGGGCCACAAAACAACAAACAAGAGATCAAGAAGCGTCAATGCAACATTTCACATCCTTAGTAACCCAACCCTCCAAATCCTGGGCAAGATCCCTCGGTAAATTGTCCCAATCATCCATTAACCAAGTCCCATTCTTCTCAGAAGCCTATTTAGCCAACCCATCAGCCAACTTATTCAATTCTCGAGGGATATGTGAGAAGGTGACAGAATCCAGTAAATCTCCAAGGCTAGTGATTTGTTTGGCCACCATCGCAAGTTTCCAACTAACATCATCAAAATGTCATCTATTTATCAAGTCTACCACCACCTGAGAATCAAATTCACAAATAATATGTTTCCATCTGAGAGCATATGCCCTCTTCAAGGCCAAAAGAATTGCCAAGGCCTCCATGAGGTTTTTAGAGTGTTTCCCCTTATACTATGAGAAAAAGAACACAACCACCATAGAACTATCTCTGCCCACCCCAGCAACACCAGCGTGCCCAAGATTACCTCTTGCAGACCCATCACTGTTGATTTTCAAGACCCTAGTGGGAGGAAGCATCCAATGCCCTCCCCTGAAGACCTTCCCTCTAGAGCACCTACCCCGCCCAACCTTGGGCCTTCCAGTACTACCAACATAAATCCCCAGATTATGAATTAATCCAATATCCCCAGGGTCCACCAGTACTGATAACTCACATTTAGCATGCACAGTCTCTTGCAGAGCCCCAAGAATGTGAGCCCAAACTTGGCCTACTAGTAACTTCCTATCTAGAAAGATCCTTCGGTTGCACTCCAACCAAATTTGCCAGATAATTAGACTAGGACCAATATGCCAAGCTGTGTGCAAAAATAAAGTCTTCGTCGGAATAGTCCAAATATTCTGCCAAAGCTCACCAAGAGAAGAAGGATGCCTGCACTGCAAATTCCATGCCCCCCACCAAAAATGTCACATAGTCCTAACAAAGGGGCATTGAAAGAAAAGATGAAAAACATTCTCAACATCTTCGAGACAAAGGAAACAAAATGAGGGACCTTGGAAACCCCACTTGCAGAGGTTGTCCCAAGTGAAACACCTGCCATACACCACAAGCCAAGAGAAAAAAATGCATTTTGGCCAGGAGAATTTATTCCAAATGTTTTTCCATCAAGGGACCTCAACATTGCCTAAATCTTGTCTATCCAAAGCATGATACCTTGAACAACAGAGTACTTCCCTTTAGGATCTGGACCCCAAGCCAGCACGTCCATCTCCGGAAGAGAACAACACACTCTATTAGCTAAAATGGAGGACAAATCTCTCCTATCCTCCAAAGATCCACCCATGGGCCACTCCTATATATCCTTCCACTGATAAACGATAGTCTTCCCCAACGCTTGAGGGACTTTGAAATCCATCACTTTGCTCCAACTAGCTTGAACAAAAATCCTACATAAATTCCCCAAGTGAGGATGTGAGGAAAGGATAGAAAGGAAGCCATCCCAAGATTCATGCCAAAAGAGAGCATCAAAACCTCAGTTGCAGATCCAGAACAAGCCTTGTTTGACCAGTGGAGCTCCCCTCTCGAGAGTTTCCTAGATCATAGAGCCTTTCCCCAAAAGACTAAAGTGGGGAACCTCAGCGCCATCCACCTCCCCAAGATAATTGAAGGTAAGGTTCTTAGCCCAGGTGTGATACTGATGTGAACACCACCTCCAATACAACTTATCAGCCAAAGCTTTCCCATTCCAATCCGCTCTATGCAATCCCAAACCACCATCTTGCTTCGGCCAACAAACAACTTCCCACTTAATTAAGCTCCACTTCCTCGAGAGGAGATTACCCAACCAAAGAAACTTCCTACAGAGCCCCTCAAAATCCTTGATGAAGCTTGAGGGAGCAGTCATCACAAAACATCTGTATATAGGTAAATCCTGCACTACAAACTTCAACAAAGTGATTTTTCCAACTGTAGATAACCACCTATAGGTCCAATGACAAACCAATCCTCAGAATTTATCAATCAACTCCTACCAAAAATGCCTGGGAGGTGGGCGCACATCTAAAGGAATACCTAGATAGGTAAAGGGAAGCCTCCCCACATAAAACCTTAAGAGCCTGGCAATACGTTATTGTATAAGCCTGGGGGTATTAAAGAAATAAATGGAAGACTTACTTTCATTAATGCTTTGTCCTGTGGCTGCCATGTAACAATTCAAAGACTAACGAAAAGCAACTGCTTTAGCCACCTTAGTAACACCCATCAAGGCCGAGTCATCCACAAATTGAAGATGGGTTTGAAGAGAGAGGGAGTTGTTCCATTTCCATCCTTGAATGATCCCAACCACAACCTGGGACTTAATGAGCCTCCCCAAAACCTCAACCATCAAAATGAACAAATATGGGGATAAGGGATCCCTCTGCCAAGACCTCTAGAAGCACCAAATAAATCAAAGGACTCTCCATTTATGAGAACAAAAAAGGAGGGCATCTTCACACAAATCATGACCCAATCAATCCACTCACTATTGAACCCAAAATCTCCAAGAATCTTGATCAGAAAATCCCATTTAACTCTGTCATAAGCCTTAGCCATGTCCAACTTTATGAACATATCCTTTTCCCTCGAATAGGCCATGGAATGAATAGTCTCTATCGCAATAAAAACTCCATCCAAAATCTCTCAACTTGCTACGAAGCCCCCTTGTTCCTTTGAGATTAACTTATCCAACCAGAGCTTCAGGCGCTCAACAATTAGTTTTGTAATGATTTTATACACCACATTACACAAAGCAATTAGTAAAAAAAATATAGAGAATCGACACCCTCGTGCTTTGGGATAAGGGCAGGGAACGTGGCATTCATGGCTCTCAACATTTGCTTGTTCCTTAAAGACTCATGCACAACCTCCAACAAGTCAAGATTGATCACTTCCCAAAAATCCTAAAAGAACTTAGCAGGGAACCCATTTGGACCAGGAACCTTCCCTTTTTTCAGCTGAAACACCACATCCTCTAACTCCTTCAAAGAGATAGGCTAGAGAAGAGAGGCATTCATTTCCATAGTCAGCAGAGGAGGGATGCAAGCCAAAATAGAATCTTCTTCTGCATTGGCATGCGGGGTATCATCGGAAAAGAGATCAAAGAAGAAGCGAACTACCACATTAGAGATTTCCAAAGAGGAAGAAAGAACAGATCCCTCAGAAGAGCAGGGAGAATAGATTATGTTACCTTGTCTTCTAGCCTTTACCGAGTTATGGAAGAAGGAAGTATTCCTGTCCCCTTCTTGAAGCTAATCAATACGAGCCTTTTGTTTCCAAAAAAAATCCTCACAAAGCTCCCATTCCTCTAGATCTTTGACCACATCATCCTCTAACCTGCTCAAGGTTGCATCAAAACCCTGCTCCCTAATCAGCGTGGTAATAGAATCCAGGCGTTCCTAGGCGGCCCTTTTTCTGTTGAAATAGATTGCCAAACTAATGCTTATTCCAAAGCTTTAGTTTATACTTCACATATTGAATCCTCTTCATAAAGGTGTACATAGTAGTACCAAAGGTCGGTCAACCTTCAACCCACCATTTAGAAACTAAGTCAAAAGACCCTCCTCCCTGAGCCACATAAGCTAAAATTTAAAAGTTTGTTTCTTAGAGCCACCCGCCAGACGGGCAGAGAACTTGATCGACCAATGATTTGATCCTCGCCAATCTAAGATTTCAGAGCTTGTCACTGACCCAAAAATTGGACACAAGAAACCTGTCTAATCTTTCAGAAATAACTTCTTCCCCTAGCCTCCTGTTATTACAAGTAAATGTTCCATTCAAGGGTTTGATATCCACAAGCCAAAGTCAAGCCATATTCTCCCTAAGAAGATTAGAAGAGGGATCTAGACGAGGCATTCCCCCCTTTTTCTCCTCAAGAGAGATAATTGTATTGAAATCACTTGCCTTAATCAAGGGAAGAAAGGGATCCAACGATCTCAAAAAAATTATATGAGACCACAAAAGAATCTTACTAGGGACATCCGTTAGAGCATAAATATTGGACAAAAAGACTCTTTCCCCCGTCTCCAAACTCATTGCAACAAGAAAAATGGAGAACCTACTGGAGAGCCACCAAACAGAAGAGATTCGCTGAGGATCCCAAAAGAAAGCAAGTCCTCCAGAGCTCCCCTGCATACCCACACACTGACATAAACCTCTATTCCAAATCTTAGAAGCACTTTGCATCATGCTATCAACAAATAACTTCGTCTCCTGGAGAAAAACCAAATCTGGAGAATGAGCACGGACCAAGTCCCAAATAGCCTTTTGTCCAGGGATGTTATTCATATCATGGTACCTTTGAATTTTAATTCCTATTCTAATGTGCAAAATAACTAAAAATGCAAGTGGAAAAAATACTAAGAACACTTCAAAGATTAGCCTAAAGAGTGATAAAAACAAGGAAAATAGATGAAATACAAATGTAAATCGACTATACCTTCCTTGCTATTGAAGACTCCTTGGTTGGCCCTTGATTTAGATGAATTTGTATGCTCTTTAGATGGCTTTTGATGTTACTAGATGCAAGATTGATGATGCAAAATGACTAAATGGATGGCTAAATAGTAGCAAATGCTTGAGAATGCAAATGGACAACATAAGGTTGCTCAAAATGAAAAGTCTTCAAAATGCCCTTAAGGAGGGGGTATATATAGAGAACTTGAATTCTCCAGAATTCAATGGTTAGATTTATTCATCAAGGTCAAGATGAAGGCTAAGGTGAGCTGGACTCATTAAGCCCTCACATCTTGACATGTGGAATGAGATGGCTATGAGATGATGGAAGGGAGGTACATGATGTGGAGGAAGGACAAGTACCTTCCATACTTTGATGTGGACTCAATGATCACATGGGTGGGGAAAGCTTTGGGAGAATAAAGTGAATTCAAAATCTCGTCACAAATGATTGGAAGAATCTAGTGGATAAGACAAGGTTCCTAAAGGGAATTTGTCACATGTGAATTGATGTGACAAGTCAAAGGTCTCTAGGAAGATGCATGGGATTCTAGGGGTCGAAAAAAGTGAATTCAGGAAATCTCGCCATGGGAAGAGAGGAGCCTAGGAATAAAAAAGGAATTAAAAAAATTCCCTGGGATCTGGAGAGTTGACTCTGTGGTACTAATTAGGTTTTGACTAATCAAGAATTGTAGGATAATTAGGGGTTAAATGAGGATTGTAGTCAACTTGCAAAATTTGAGGGATGATTACTTTCATCCTAATCAAGGATTAGGCATGTGCACATCCCTTAATGAAGAGATTAGGAGATGGATTAGGATTAGATGGAAATGACACGGAGGAATTAAATAAAAAGAAAATTAGCGATGTAAGGCATTTTAATATTTTAATTATTAATTAAATACCTTAGGATTTTGCAAATTAAGGATACACTAAAATAATAGTAATATTACTTTAATTAACTCCTCGTGATAAGAGGATGTTTAGATGAACCGCATAAATTCGATAAATTAATTGTCCAAATTTGATGTCTACACATACCCCCTACATTCCATGAGAGCAATAACCACAAGGTTGAGAGAAGTGAGAATCCAAGGTGTTCACCGACCTAGATTCAACCAATGTCTCACCAACCAACTTAACTTTTTCTTGATTCTTCTTCCTACCCACCTTTTGGGACTTGTCAGGAGTACTCTTTTTCAAGGACTTTTGATGCACACCCAAAATATGTAGCTTTTTAAAGGTAAGCTCTTGTACCTTGCTAGAGCCTGTAACCCAAACCTCAGAGGGAGCCCTGCACCTACATCAGAGGACCAAAGAAGTACTGTACCACCACACACGGATCCCCAAGCCCAACTTTAGGGGAAGGAATAAGAATCCTTTATTTCCCTAGGAGCCTCTGTAGGTCCAAAAACTAAAGATGTAAGAGCCATAGGCTCAGGATTATGAGAAGTAATGGGGTAGCATCCACATGCATGTCAGGAGAGACCCCCTCCTTATGAACTAAATCATTCAAGCATCAAACCTGTTGAATACCCCCTCTCCTGCGATCCTGAAAAGTCCTCTTCGCCCTTGACCTTTATTTCATGGCCTAACAGGAACGAACCCATCTTTTTGAAGTCACCTCTTGCATGGGTCCTTTCCCTTTTCAAATCTTAAATTTGATGGAGTCATCCCATTCCTTGAATTACTCACACCAGTAGCATGCAGACACCTTCTCTGAAGATGACCATACTCTAACATAAATGACATCCAAACAACTAAGTTTCGTAATCAAGCGGTTGCGTCCACGAGCTATATCCCAATGTCAGGTCAATAGAGTCAGGAAAAGGATGACTCAAGTCAATCTCCACACAAACATGAGCATAGGAGAAGATCCTCTTCTCTAGAGTCCGCTGAGAGGACCAATAGGTTTTCAGTGCCATGGCAATAGATCGAATGTCACTCCTCCAACATTCAAGCGACAACTAAGGAAGGCACACCCACACTGGGACCTTGGACGATAATTCCTCTGCTGAATTAAAACCCGCATGCCATGGTTTAATGAACAATCCAACCTAATTGTAGAAGTACATTCCACCCTCAAAAGCCTTATTTCAATATGAGATGCATGAAAAAACCACCAAGAAGAAATTATTTGCAGCTAACAAAATCTTGAAATCCCCCTCCGAGTTCCAAGTCTTCTGAATCCAAGGCTCAAGGAAAGGAAGAGAAACCCTCGTCCCCAAAAACTTGTAGATTAAGACATGCTTGTACTTTAAAACCACTGATCCTAGACAGGCTTGTACTTTAAAACCACTGATCCTAGACAGGCCCACATCAGGAGAAGATGAAATGGGAGCCTCATCCCCTGCCTTTATCATAGCATCGTCTCTCGACATTGCATCCAACCCATCGTTCAAAGCCATGGGAACCCCACCACCCACTACTCCAAGAAAGAACACACAGAAGAAAGAAGCACCTTACCCACAGAACAACGTGCACCCCACTGCAAACATACAAAGGGCCAAAGCCCCCTCTGCACGTAAAAACACCCAATCACAACGAGCTCAACACCCCTGATCACCACAAGCTACTGCCCAACACATGCACGCAACAGATAATACAGGCTGAGACGCCTCCCAAAAGTAACTACCAAGTAAGAGATTAGGCACAGATCAAGAAGGAAAACCAGAAAATGCCTCCACTCCACGAATACCCCACGCACCAGGGAAAGGAAGTAGGCTGAAAAGAAGAACAAGTCCCCTGATCACAAATAAACCCCACCCACCTTAGAATTGTAGCACAAAGAGAAAGAAAAACAAGGAAGATTCAAAATGTAAAAGGACCAAAGCCCTCATGCAGGTTGCGACGCCACACGAAGGAGCAGAGCCATCGCCTCGTCTCTATTAGGTTCCTACTTAGTTCATTTACTCGAAAGGTGAATAGTTATAAATTTTTACTTCGTTGAAGGGTTAGTATGTTACATAATAAGTAGGGTCCTATCTACATGTTAACTCCACTTAGGTCCTAAGAATATTTAAATTGTTTAGATAATATTTTCTTTTTATATTTTATTAAAAATTAGAGTCCTAGGTAATTTAATGATGGCTCATGTCATTTAATGTTTAGTACTTCATCACACCTTGTCTATATAAGCAAGGTCATTGTACACTTTTGTAACATACCTCATCATCATGTTTGATAGATTTTAATATCAAGCAAGCTCATTTCTTGCACACTCTCTTGTGGAAGGTTTTCATTTTTTTTGCAGGTGGTCATAAGATAGAGCTAATTTTTAGCTCCTACAATGATCATATCAAGTATTGTGTTCTTGTTGAAGTCTATTGGAGGTATACTCCTTAAAGTGTATTATGAGGTTTCCCCCTTGAATTTCATATTATCATTATCAATTATTTGTTGCTAATCTCCTAGTATATTTACTATTATGTAAGTTATTTCATTAGATACACTCAACCATGTCTAGAATAATCATCAACAAAAGAGATAATATGGAGATGCACCAATAGAGTGCATACTCAAGGAGACCAAAGAAATCAATGTGAATCACTTCCAATATCTCTCTTTCTCTGGTAATTCTTGAAATAAACCATGCCCTATTTTAGTTTTTAAAGACATAATGTTTACAAAACTAAACAATTTGAAAAATCTTCCACCATATTCTTACATACAGAGGTTTTTTATTTTCTTCTTGTGTATGACCCAACTAGTTGTGCCACAAAAATTAAGATTTAGTCTCAATAATATTAACCAATCTACACAATGCTAGTGCTTCCAACCTAAAAGGAGTCCCCTACTCACACCTTCAACCAACACCAAATTACTTTTAACCAACCTACACCACTTTCCATCTAAGGTGACATGCATTGCATATTCAATCATCTTAGAGATGAATATAAAATCTATATCCAAAATTGGTATATTGAAAATATCATCAAATAATATATCACTCTCCCATCGATGAAAAACACTTTTTCCTTCTATCAACCAACTATCTAAAAAAATTTGTTATCACCAAGGAAAACTTATCCTTCATTACACTCCTTGCATTTGGAGTATCATTCCCTATGAGGAGTCATGTGATATGATGTAGTTAGGTCAATCAACCAAGAATCATTATCGATAATGTTAGCAAATACAAAAACATCACCAATATAATTATCCTTCTTCTTGGATGTGTGCTCCTTTATTTGAACTATCTTACGACAATTATATAACACTTTATCTTAAGTTAGGTTGTAGACTTACGTATGTCCTTCTTATCTCCACCACTCTTCTTCTTA
The DNA here is from genome assembly GCA_007258455.2 of Sequoia sempervirens. Lineage (NCBI taxonomy): Eukaryota > Viridiplantae > Streptophyta > Pinopsida > Cupressales > Cupressaceae > Sequoia > Sequoia sempervirens. The sequence continues at coordinate 11,856 of VDFB02143202.1, read as the reverse complement.
CCCTTTATATCCTTTAACCCACCCCTCATAGTTAATGCATCATTAAAGGAATCATCCATGTACTTTCCCTTGATTTCTCCACATAACAAAACCCCAATGAGTTATTTTAGTTTGGGTGAAAAATATTTACCATGTATAGTTATAATCAAATTCTCCCTTATATCAAGTAAGGAGTATAATGCCAATATACACTTATCCTCTTCTTCTATCATAAATTCTATTGATATTAACTAACTTAAAATAAAATCAGATACATTGAGATGGGCATTTATAGAATTTTCCTCTTCATCTTCAAGGAATATAGCTTCCTTTTGAAGAAAAGTTTGTTTGCAAATCTCTTGAACTAATATAAGGCTTTTATCTTCTTCCATAATAAATATGCAAAGGGCTCTTTTCACACATTCACTGATACAAATTTGTAAAACATGTACATATCGTACTATCTAGATTTATTATATAATCTATTTAAATCATCATCAAATATACATATAATTTTTACTAGACAAGTCATTATTTTCCATTGACCTCTCTCTACCAAGAGGTCTTTGTTTTCAAGTTACAAAGCTGACATATGACTTGATAGGTTCAATTAAAAATTTAGAAGGGTAGTTATATCTATCCTTATTAGGTGGAAAAATTGATAGAGTGGCCTAATGGAGGTTGATGGTGAAAACTTACATACCCTTCCACATAAAAATATAATCCAAGGGTCAATACACAACAAAAAAAGTAGGTGATGGCAATACCAAACACCCTATGATACCTTCTATATGTGAAAGAGTACCACGATGAGTTAAAAGGCACATCCTTACACATGAATAAGATATATTAGCAACATATTGTGCCACAATTGTAATAGTATGGGAATAAATAAAAAGGGAGAATGTGATATAAGAAAATATAGTTGGAATATGTATTGGAGATATAATTGCGGCACCCTAGTCTATGTGATGTGTGTGTGTGTGTGTGTGTATATATATATATACTAGAAAGATTATATGTAAGGCTAACGATATGTATAAAGATATGAATTGTTATATTCTATGATATGTGAATGAATAAGTATTTTATTTTCTTTATATATTAATCTACCATATTTATTTTACTTCCTTCTAGTTATATCACACCAATGTTAATTTTCCAGCACAAAAAATTATATCTTAAGTCCATATCCATAGTCATTGTCAACATTCAATTCATTGTTGGATTGTTGGTTCATTGATACCCGAAGAAGACTCATAAAATTAAAGAAAAAGGTTTTTAGTAAATAACACTCTAAGGAACCCTTGTTAATGCAGGAGGAAGAGACGATTCTTCAAAACTCATAAAAGAAGCATATTAGAAACTACCCCTTTTTGAGTTGGTTTAAGATAAATTATAATGGACCATCAAAAGGGAATCTAGGAGTATCTAGAGCATGATGTATCATAAGAAAAGATGAAAAAAAGTGATGGATGTAGCATTAAAGAGGCTAAGAGAGGGAACCAACAACAAGAACAAAGTCCAAACCCTCGTCCTTGGGCTACAAGTATGTAATTTTTATAGTTGCAAAAGAGTTGAAATTAAAATTTATCCAATGGTAATTTTCAATGCGGTAAGGAAAAGTAAACTACCAAATTGGAAAATTAACAATTTCCTTCAACATGTTTGTCCTCTTTTGTGTATTCTAGAAAATACCGTTAATAATGTTTATAAGGAGATCAATGAAGACGTTGATCTTGTTGTTTATGGAATAGACTTTATAGAATATTGTATTATGGACTGAAATATCGAGCCTTGACAAATACTTAAACACAAGATAGATATCATGTTGAAGATTGAAAGTACAATAGACTAAAACTTAATTCATACATCAAAGCTTTAATGAAAATAACCATTACAAATAGAATAGATCCAAGGCGATTTTGAGGATGGCTTTACTTATTATTTAATTGGGAAGATTTTATCCACACCAAGGTAGGAAAATGTTTTGATAATTAGCTTTATTGTTATCAATTTAAACATGCACCCTTGTTGAGCAATCAACTCAACTATTTAGTGATATATTGAATGATTTCTCAAGTTGTGAGACTTAAAACTTGAGATCAACCTCGAGAAGAAGGGTTGATTCCTTTCTACTAACCTTTCCAGTGACTGAACTAATTTTAACTATTTTTTTTCAACATGAGAGGAGATTAATAGTTTTTAAACAGAAAATGAGAATATGAGTTGTGATACACTAAATGTATACAAAACTTTAACCTACTCCAAAGAACATAATATTATTACAAAACTAATAATTTATTACACACAATCTCTAGTTTCACAAGAATTCACATAAGTATTTTGCATGAAGACAAAAAGGTTTTATCATAGGACAAATAGAGTCATGTAACACCACAACTATTGATAGATAAACATGATGCATGAACAACATACAAATTGCAAATTAAGTGATTTGTTTGTGAAAAAAGGTATATGGTTTGAAAAACAATATGGGGGGTAAAAATATTGTCCACAAACAAGGATCAATAACCCAAAAAAATTATACATAATCTGATAAAAGGGTAGAGAAAGGTAAATCTTATTCTTATTGAATTTTAGGTTCCAAAACTCTTACAAGTCTATGTGTTACAAAGGTTATCTTTTTGAAATATAACAATCTTAATTTTTGTCAAACCATATATATGTGAAAAATACAAGACATCATGAGTAGAATTAGGAGGCAACCTTTTTTGGAGGAATAAATGGTAACTATCTTTTGGGTGTTGGAGGACATGTTTCCTAGCTTTCATTCTACAAACTCTCAAGCAAGGTGTAGTTGATGATGAGTTGTCCTTTTCTATTCAGTAGATTACAAGGTGGTTACATGAAAAGCTCCTCACAACTATCCATTCCCTTAAAATTCTCCAAGCTATCACTAGCACATCAATTGTTCTTGCATGAGGATACGACACACCTCCTTTATTCTTGCAACAATCTTGAATAGGTGTGGGAAGAGTCTTTTCTTACATCGTGGAGTGTAAATGTATCTTAAATCCTTCTTTAAGAACCCAAGATAACCTTAACACCTTAGTCTTTAGGTGGTTTTCACTTGCTGTGAATATGTGCCTACTTACAAGTGTCTTCAACCCTAATGCTATAACGTATTTTTAAGTTCTTCCACAATTTTGGTAAACACAAGAACATTTGGAACTATTTCATATTTCTCGTGATAGTCCATTAATACCTATTTCCTCCTTCTAAGAGCCTTTACATACTTGAAACCCTCTCATGATGAACTAGTAGAGTTGTCGAAGAGTCAGAATTGCTCCGCAACCCTTGATGACTCGATTACCCTAGCTATAATGACTCATAGTTGCTTTAAAACCCCTTTAGCCTTCCATTTGTTCTTTGCTATCACATACTTATCATACTCCTTATGAATTTCACCTCGTATGTTACCACAAACCTAACTTTTGATGTCATTTTATTCTTGTCTCAAACCTACACTTTTTCATAGGCCTTTCCCCCCTTTTCTACACTAATATCTCTATGAGTTGAGTAAGGTCTCTATTTATTTTATTGATTTCATAACATGACTACTTTTTGCTTCTGTGTGGCTCTATATACATCCCCTACAAAAAATCCTTAGCATTTTCCCACTTGAAATTGTACATTGTAATGACACAAGCAAGAAATAAAAAATGAATTAAGTACAATATGTAAGGCCCATGACCTCCCTGTACCAAGATAACTTATTTAGGCTCATTGTTTTCATGAGTATAACTACAACATTATCTCGAGTGTCAGCATTTTGAATCATGAACTTACCACTCTCCATAATCTTGCAAATAAAGTGATATTGAACATCAATGTGCTTTATTAAAAAGAATGGGCACATATCAAAGATATGGGCCTTAGCTATTTGAAATGTTGTATTTATACCTCGGTGTTAAGGATAAGAAGAAGATCAGAGTGTGTGGTGGATTATATAAGATTTCAATGTGAAAGAACATAAAAAATTAGTAAAATACATGTATAACATACACAACATTAGTCCACCTTCCATTTACATACTATTGCAATATATTTGCCTTTTTTTGATATACATGACATTATCTATTACAACTCAATTCAACACTCTATTTTCTTGCTTTATTTGTTGAATTCTTCTTTATCTATAAATTATTTTGTCTCATCAATATTTTGTATACATCTTGTCTCTTTATTTTGCATCTCCCTTTCTATCATATCTATTTGAACCCTTTTATACAACATTACGAGTGTCTTCAAGGGGTGTGTCTTTTGGACACATGATGGATCTTGGATGTGTTGGTGTCACATTCCTTTTGTAGTGGATGAATATTGTTGTAGGATTTTCTCTGTCCCACCAACATCACCCACTTTGAAATGATGTATTATCCTCAAGATATACTATCGTAGTGCTAGAGAATTTCACAAAATCGTGTACCATAAAACTTGAGATGGCCTTTAGTTGAATGTACTAGCTCTCTCATTGGGTAATACCTTGTTATAGTAATAGTATTTTCCCATTGACATTGAGTAGATTTTTCTCTCCTTCCTCCAAGGTATTTGGTATCTAAATATGTATTGTGAATTTATTTTTTTATGTGAGTAGAGTCGTTATACTAGTAAGGCAAAGATTGACTACTTCTCTGAGTTATTTTATTTGTCCTCTCAATGTTTTTATCTAATTATAATTTTTTTGATATTAGTTATGAAATGATTCAATGTATAATCGGTGTATTCCATCTCGATCATTGTAGACATCATTTAAGCAAATTCTTCTTTCATTATCCTATTCTCGATATTCTCAAGTTGTATCTTCATGCTTTTATTGTTGTAGTACATCTGAGATAAAATTGGTATACAAAGTTTATAGTTTTTTGTATTTTTCTAGCTTAGCATGTGCATTATCGTATTTCTTCCTTGTTTCTTTTTTATGTCCTCCAATATATTTGTTGAATTGTCTCCTCTTGATTCTTCGTTTGTTGTAACATGTCATTTATAAATTATTTTAACTATTGTCCCAAGGTGGTTGAGGTATCCTTAATAATCTTTGCAAATTCCACATGTACTGCGTTTAGTATATTCTCTACTATATCCATTACATCTACTTGTTTGAGTAGTTCTTCCCTTATCGATGATTGTAGCATATCCCCTAGTTTAATTTTTTACAATGATGATATTTATGCTAACTTTGTAACTAGTAATTGTAAAAGCAAAGGGAATGATAGTGGTTGGATTTGCTTTTATTTTTCCAAAAATACTTTATTTATTTAATTATCTCTTTTGATGATGATGTCGGTATAAATGGTGAGGGAGATTCTTATCATAATATCTCCTGTTCTATATGTTCTTCTTGTTGTCTCCTTGTTTTATTATTTGCTCCCTTTGTGCTTCTTCTTTTCCTTGTTATTTATCCTTCAATGATATCTCTTCTTTTCACATCAAATTTTCCTTTTGTTCCTTTAATGGTGTGGTATAGGCTTTATGAGTAGCCTCTCTATTTTCTTGCCCAACTCTTTCTACAACTTCATTTGCTTGATACAAGAGTGTGTCTAATCTATAAATTGATATGATTTATTATTATTTTAGCAAAGTTAATCTTTGTTGTGTCTCTTGTGATAATTATGCCATAATTTTGTATAAGGCCTCTTTAATGATCTCTTCTTATAGTCTTATATCCACTTCTCTCTTTTTTCTTTTCAATATTGATAGTCTTTTATAAATCATTCTATTATTTTAACGAGAGTATGCAATGTAGTTGGAATGAAGTTCATCATGACATTCTCAACAACTCTTTTATTTTGTGCATTAACCTTTGGGCACATCTACATTGTTACGAGAGGTATTCCCTTGCCAACGAGTCCTTTGTATAACTACATTTGATCTATTATATTTTCCTTCTCTTTTTTGAAAATTTCCTTTATTTTTTGTGTTTCCTTGTTATTGTGATGACTTGTTCTCTTTGGGATTCTTTTGATTTATTAGGAGGTGGTTATGTACCCATGTCTTCTTCTAAGAGTGTTGGTTTTGCTTGTTTACTTTCTTCCATGTACTTAGGTTGTGTAGCAATATATTTTATTTTGGCCTTTTTTTTCTCTGGGTGAGAAGTATCACTTTTTCTTTTCTTGCTAGTCATTTGGAGCAAGCCATATGTGGCCTCACTTGTTGGTGATTTAAGTGTTTGCATCTGATTTTGTGATGGATATACTGGTATTTTCCTTCTTGTTGTGATAGATGGTGATCTCTTCTCTAGCTACTCTTTCTTTAGCCCCTCATGAGTGTATGATTCGTTAATCTCAAACCTTGGAGATTCTATTTTCAATTGGCCAATATGGTGTATATGTGATGATATTTCTTCTTATGTGGTGGGGGAATCTAGTGAGCTATGGCATTGTAGGGTCCTAATGTAAACCCAACTCTTTATGTAATTTACCCCTTTTTCTTCTCGAATTTCTCTTTGACTCTTTACTTGTTTATATTATCCATAAAATCCTTATAAGTGTCAAACCTTTGTATGTTTATGTATTTGGAGTGGGCTAGAAGTTCTTGTATTTGTGTTCCTATAACTACATCATTTACTTCATATGGGAAAGGAAGTAGCTATGAAGTTTTGAGTTATACTACTTTTTTGAACACTTGATCTTTATCCATGACAATAATTATTTGACCTTCATATTTTTTACTACTATATAAGATATTGTATCCCTTGCTTATATCTCTTCTTGTAGTGATTTTGAAAAATCCCCAAAATAACTCCATGCAAATAGTTTTGTCTTTGAAATAAATGGCAACTCATCGATTTATGCAACTTTTGAGGTATCTTGACTCTAGAGCCCACCATCAAAATTAGATAATCTATTCTTAAAATATAATTTAAGGAAAATAACATGAATACATACTGAAATGGGCAATTATTTGTGTTCTTTTTGTGTTGTATGTTTTTTGAGAAATTGGTCCCTTAACACTTCAAGTAGGTCCCTTAACACTTTAAATAGGTTTATCTTCTTCCTTTAGATAACTATTTGATATGTGATGAAAAAGTTGGTGTGTGTTGCATAACCTTCCCTATTGGTGTAGTAAACTTTGTAAGTTATCCCTGCATTGCATATTACGTGAAAGGATTTATGTTTTTTTATGGCTAGGTTTCATTCACCTATCATGGCATTAGTAAGGTTTGAAATGTTCGCATTGTTGATATTCTTCTTTGAAGATAAATCCCCCTTATCATATAATCCTATCATTGCATGTATTGCATCCTTCATGATTCCATGGGGTTGTGAAGATCAATATAATCATCATGGATTTATCTAATTATTATGTGGATCCATACATGCTTTATCATGAAATATAAAAAATCCTTCCACACATCCAACTTTAGGTTCAAAATTTGTTAGTATTGTGGTAGGTACTTATCTTGGTTTGGCTTTAGTAATATCTTGTGAATTAGTTCAAAGGATTTATGATCTATCTCTATGAGTTAAGTATGGATATACTTCCTCATGTATTATATGTTCAAAACATCTACTAGAATTAAACAAAAAAAATCCATTTGAACCTACCTTCATAGATTTGAATGGGTACTTCTTATACTTGGAGCATGAATTTCATGTAGCATCAACAAGGTTTGGAGTATCCATTGCTACAAATATTCTCTTTTATCATCCTTCTTTTCTCTATCAAATATCTGTCGATACTTCTCTATCTTCTTCCTCTTTGATGCATACTTAATAATCTATCTAAAAGTGACTTTCTTATTCATTAAATGCTACCTTTATAGATGTTAAATATATGCTCTACATTTATTGTTTCTTACCTACCCAGTCCTTCCTGCAAGTATTTTTATTGGAGTGTTCCATATGTAACGTGTTCTTATGTCTAAACTATACTATGGTACAATAGATTATACTTTCTTCCCTTTTTATTTCTTAGATCTTGTCATGTTAACATTTTAATCGTGTTTGTCTATTTATCTATTTATTGATTTGTGATGAAGTGTTTCTAGTTTAACATCTCTAAAGTTAGTTGCTTATGTAATTTTATTGGGTTCTAACCATCATATCTTTAATTTTCCCTTATTTTTGAAATTCCTATCATATATAAGAACTAAATATTTTCTTAGTGTCATGCTTTCTTATGCTTCTCCAAAATCTAATAGTAGGCTAATAGTAACCTATTTTCATCTAGTTTTTGAATTCCCTTAGTTTGTCTTATAAAGATTTTTTTTGTTTAGGCTTTATTTACTCGCTAATCTTAAATTTGTTACAATGGGTATAGTTGCAATAGTTTCATATATTAATTCAAATGGGAAAAATACATTTAGCCTCTTATAGGTTGTTTTATAAGCCCATAATATTTGTGGTCTCTTAATGTTTTTTATTTATGGTATCTTAACATTGCACAAAGATACGAGGTCCATTGAACCTTAATTGCATACCCTACAGTGTATAAGAATCAAGGTCTTCATATATTCAAGCCTTTAAATGATCCTTGTCAAGAAAGGATTGCTCACGTGTCAAGGGAGTAATAAAAATATATAATAAACCCATATTTCTTTCTAGATACACCACTTCTTCATGGGTTCCAAAGAATGAATAAAATATTAAACAAGAACAAATAATGTGTGTGGAGTCACCTCTAGAGAAGCATCAACAATCAATAGAGAAACATAAATCAACAATTACACCTATTTCTAACATTCTCGGGATGAAAACCATGTACTTGAGGATCAAGAGCTTGATGCCACTTGCTAGGATGGGAATAACACATTGAAAAATTATCTATCTAATGTTCTCGCTTGAGACCTTTGGCATTCTTATGACTTATTCATTTACTTATATTATTATCTACTTTTTATTTCTTATACATTTTTACACTTTGACCTTTTGGTTGTGCCATGTTTGTGGCACATTTCCTTTTCTCGCTTCACCTTCTATGTTGTGTGTGAGCAAGAAATTTGTGTAACATAAAACAAGGATTTAAGCATGTATTTCAAATCCTATTCCGCACCTAATCATACCTTCAATCAAGAAAAATAAATGAAACAGACGATGAAATTAAATAAGTATTCTTTCACCCTCAACTCCTTGTTACACATACAAGAATATGTGGGGTTGTGCTCTAATGTAAATTTGATTGAGATATGATATGGTGACATAGAAACATGTTCATATTGCACACTTGATCCCGACTACTAATCTCGCCATCGTGAATTATTCCTCTATCTAACCATTTAATCAAATAGCCTTATTTGATTAACTTCGGCCATAATTCCCTTTAATTAAATAAATCCTCATTTAATTAAATCTCTAAAGTTCATCTAATTAAATTAAATAAATCAAACATTTATCTAATTTAATCTAACATCATTCTTTGGTTAAATAAATAAAAATATTTATTTAACTAGGTCTTTAATCACTTTTCATCTCTTTTTTGATTTATTTCAACCCACAAATCTAAATCGATGGTCAAATTAGCTTAATCTCTCCTTTAAATTAATCAAATCCTGACTAATCTTAATCTTAATCACTCAAATCCTCTATATTTTGGTAACTTGCACATGAAAATCAATTTAATTGATTTATAAATCATCTATTTTCATTAAAAAGGCACGTAAGATGGAATATTCCTCAAATTTGGAAATCTCTCAAAAAGGACTTGGTCCATCCAACAAAGCATTTAAAGCTCTTACATTGTCTCTACATGTCTCCACTTGGCATTTAAGCTATCTTTCATTCTCTAAACATGTCATCTCATCGAATTCAAATTTCAAACTTTGCACATGGATCAAAATGTGCTCAACCTTTCATCCTATCAAATGTCGACAAGGGCACCTTGCCATTGGTTGAATGTTAGTCCCACTTGGTCAAATTTGGACATTCATCCATCTTGGAATTCTATAAATAAAGAGCTTCATATCCTCATTTCATCATCCACAATCTAGGCAAAGTTACCACTATCAAATATCTCTCGAATTTCCCATCCATTATCATTGAGTCATAGCTAGGTTTTGCAGATTTTGGCTTGGAGCTCTCATCCTTCACCATCAAAGTGGATCAATCATCATCAACATCTCAATCTTGCATCTTAGGAATTCGGAAAGGGCCAATTTTCACATCAAATTGGCACCAATTCCCCCATGGGATCATGAGTTTGCACATCTAATTAGGATTTGATCTTTGTTTTATTATTTTCATTATGTATTTTGTTATTTCCTTTCCTAGTTTGAAGTTGTAAATGGATTTCATGGGGAATCTTTGTTTTGGCTTGCAATCACTTGTCTTAACTTGTTTATTCTTGTTGTTTTGCGTGTGTACCAAGGTTGGGGTTCGTGATATGATATGTGGGTTTCTCTTCAAACCTAAAACATGACTTTACTTCAAGAGACCCCCTTCCAAATGGCTTGGGAGAGGATCAAATTATAGATTGGAGGGATGATTGATCAAGGGTTGTGATTGATCCAAGAGGTCAATGGTCGATGATGATTGAGAGGATCGGAGAGAGGAGGTACCTCCAAGTGGCACCTATAATTGGTACACTTGAAAATGAGAAGGATTAAAGGGATTTGAATGAACAATATTAACTTTTTTTGAACAAAGGGTGGAGATTGAAAGTTCTCACACATGTGTGAGGAGGAGCATGGGGATGTATGATTGATCTCACACACGGGAGAATCACACGTGGATATGTGATTTTATAGGTAAGAGGTTTCACACATGTGTTAGAGTCACATGCGCAAAATGGAGGGTGTAGATCTTCTTGAGGAATTGAATGGACAATTTTATGAGAGGATTTTGGAGAAGAGGGATGACTGGGACAAGTGCATACCAAAATTTACCATGGATTAAGTATGTTTTGGGATGTGCAAGTGGATTAATTAGTTTTTTTTTAAGCAAAAGGTATAAAGCCTAGATATAATATATTAATATATAAAAAGGAGATTACAAAGAAAAAGCTAGGCAACATCAACTGGCAAGAAAATGAATAGAATGCCATAAAGGCTACAAGCTAGTCCCCTTCACTGTGAACAGGAGAGGGAAATGTAGACACTAGAGATAATTTGTAATAAGATTTCTTACGTTTCTACACAACTGTCCAATGGTTATCCACCAAATCCCTCTCAGAAAATGAAGTTTTTTGTTCCATGCCTGGTAGGAAAAATGAACAGAATGCCATAAAGGCTACAAGCTAGTCCCCTTCATTGTGAACAGGGGAGGGAAATGCAGACGCCAAAGATAATTTGTAATAAGATTTCTTACGTTTCTGCACAACTGTCCAATGGTTATCCACCAAATCCCTCTCAGAAAATGAAGTTTTTTGTTCCATGCCTTCCTCATGAACCCCAATCTTGTTTGATTTCTGAGTCTTCTCATCAAATTTTGCTGTTGGAACCACTGCAATTTTTTTCCCAAGTGAAGGAGGCTTTGAGAAGGAAACCCCAAACTTGTTTGCTTTCTGCTCTTGTGGAGGCGTGACATTCTTCACAATAGAGTTTGCTAAAGGAGTTGGTGATGATGCAACAGAGTTCTGCTCAAATGTAGGGGGCTTTGACAAGGATTTTGAGAGATTTAAATAAATAAATATATTTATTTAATTTGTGAAAGATAAGGATATGAAGGGAAAACTTAAATAAATGGATGTAAATTTATTTAATTAATGTTGGAAAGAGATAAAATCTAATGTGATTAGGATGTGGATAATTTTAGGTGTCTACATTATGTTGTATGGTTTGTTTCCCCACTCAAGGGCATCTATTTTTTTGATTCTTCCATTTTTATATATCTTATACTATACTTTTCTATTTGCTTCATTTCCTCCCATGTTCCATGCTTATAACTTACGCTTTCCCATGTTTATTGCTAACTCCTA